>JAHLWZ010000873.1:36138-63947 GCA_020536535.1 Pelomyxa schiedti | reverse complement strand
AAATCCAACCACACACACAGGGCCGATTTGAATGTGTGTATTTTTGTATGATGTATGTTTTGGGTAGACATAGCAGTAACCTAAATACAACACACGACACACAACAGTGGGGCCATCAATTATAGCATACCCAACAAATGAACAACACTGTTTAGTGTCTGCAACGTCTTCCGACGTTGAAGACCCTGCTGCAGCGAAAAAGATTGCATTCCTTGGTTGATGTTTTGTGCAAGACACTCCTTCACTTGTGTGTGAAAACGTTCCATGTCCGCACTGAGTTGTTGCTGTTACGTCCGTAATCGATTCGATCACCTCTTATTCTTTGAATTCGATGTACACCGATCTAATCGAATCTGTTGTGATTAGCAACAAAACCTAAACTTTAGAAACACAATGGTCTGGTGTTTTTTTTATTTACCCACATAGGACCTACCGAAATTTGTCTTTCCTAAAAAAACTCTGCCGGGATATAGCACAAGATACGTAGCAGAAATTTTAGCTCGTTCTATTTTTAGTTTTTCCCATTATCCGGTCCACCAGGCCGACGGTGATTGCTTTAGACACCGAAAAGCTGCAATTTCTCGAGTTATGATGTTTGCAGCGAATGAAAGAAGCACTGATGAAAAAAAAAATAAAAAAGAAATTCGAGGAAAGGAGGAGGAAGAACACAAACTGTGATGCTGTATTTCACACAAACTTCTGGAGTGGTGCCTTCACGGGGGCTGATGCGGACAGATCCGCCATTAAGGGGCCTGGTGCCCCTCTTGGACAGCGAAAAGTCGGTCTTCCCGCTTGTGTTCCTTCGATTCCTTTGGCCTCTGAATTTCCTTTGTGTTTCCCCACACGTCAGTCAAAGGTGTGGACTATTCGACGAATAACAAATACCAGGTACTATTTGCAATTCAACAACAAAGGGTCCCAAGTTTCATCTCAATCACAAAGTACCAAACGCCATCGTGGAGGTTCCCCTTTGGCTTCTACACCCAGACCTTCCCGTCCATACAAACTTTAACACCTCCTCCACTTGTGGCTACATTGAGGCCACCCTCAGCATTACACCTGCCATTGCAGTCACCGAGTTCACTTAGAGAGGGTGGAGAGGGTGTCATCAACAACCACAGTACAATCACTTCAAATCAGCAAAGTTCCATCTTCAGTGTCAGTTGACAATAACTTGCCTTACCTAGGTTTTGGGTTTTTTGGATTAACGAAAGAGACAGCTGCTTCACATCCTACTTCTACCAAAACACAACTACGCATCTAAAGTTACATCTGGAGAACTGTGAACCTTGTGTAGCATCACCCTCATGAAAGACAGTGGGACTTCCTCAACTGGTGCATTGTTACTACTTTTTCGAGTCCACTATATGGATGACAATTTTCGAGGTCATCAATTTACGCCGGAGGTTGTATACTTACCCCAAAAACACACTGCCATCAATATTTTGGACTGTACTAAGGTTTGTTTAATTACAAAGCTTTTTCCTTCACATACTCGATGTAACTGACTTTCATGACAATAGGGACACGATTTAATACCTCAACTATCAAAGATTGGCAAGGATGTAGACTTATTGGAGGGATACATCAAGGCTGAAAGATATAAAGTGATGCAGGTTGTTAGTTGCTTTGATCTTTTCAGCGAAGTGTTTGTGGATCTTCTCCTCAAATTGGTCATGCGCCTGTGTAATTAACCACTCCTCTTTTTCTTTAATTTAGAGGTAACTACACAGCCGTATGAAGATCAGATTCATGAAAGGAAGAGAGGAGTTACTAGATACTTAGGAATTGAATGTTTCACATTATGGTTTTTCCCCTCTCTTTAAGACCAAATATCTTACAGTCACTCTTTACTTTCACTACATAGGATTGGTTCTTGAGTCTATCAAAGAGTCAACATCAGAAAGGACAAAATGTTTGTGCACTCTGATTTCCCCACCCAAGGATATTCAAGTGTGGGTAGGGAAATCAGAGTGCACAAACTTGAACATTTCTCACCCCTGGCTCCGTTCTCACATTCACCCTGCCGGATGGAGTTGGGCTGTGTCCCTCTCAGCGTTTGGGAAGCATGCCCAGACATTAAGTGACACCAAGATAAGCTGCTTCTATACTTGAACGACTGAACGACACCACCCACAAGGTGCACAATGCGGAAATATAGAAGCGACCAAGCCGCACACTGAACTGACGTGCACAGTGCCACAGGCGTGCGCAAATGTGGCTATGGCTTCTGGGAATCTGTTTCATGCGGGAGTCTGCTCTTGATAGATGGATCATACACGGCTCTCAAGATGTCAACAAACCAGGACATACCCCCCAAACGCCACACCCACACCCACACCCACACACAACCAACACAACCAACACAACACCTCCCTCTCGCGAGAGTGGCACATGGAACACGCGAGTTCACTCCACTCCCTTTCCACACCGCACAGCACTGGCACTCCCTGTCACCCTCATCCTGGACGACCGCAAGTCTCCCAGTCCGACTGACCAAGCTTGTCTCGCCCCGGCTCATTGCAGCCCAGAGCCAAGTTGGTACGTGAGGAAGGGGAAAACAAAAAAAAAGTAAAAACTTGTGACTTTGGCGTTGCGCAAAGACAATGCCCAGGCAGACAACAACAAGTGGTGGGCCATGGGCAACAGCAACGCAAGTAGTCGGTCATCCGGGAGGAGGAATGGTGGCTGTCGCGACAAGAGTGGCACGGCGCGCGCGGCGAGCCGCGGATCTAGATCCAGATCTGGAAGCGGCGGCGGCGGCGACGACGCCGCGCGAGTGGTGACGAAGAATGCTGATGTGAGTGGGAAAACCGCCGCGGATGATTACTACGATGTGACTGTGAAAGAAGGCGAAGGCGGCGCAAGAGAAAAGGCCAATGGAAGTCAACCTGGATCACGCAGCGACGCGCCGTACGACGCCGGTTCCACTGCAGGAGACAAGGACGAAACTGCGGGACATCGCGATGGAGATTCCCTGCAACGCGGGCTCGACGACGCAGGAGTGAGGCCGGAGGTGCTATTCAGCGGCTCAGAAGAGGCTGGGAGTGAAGCGAACCAAATGCAATGGGGCAGTGATGATCTTATTGAGGCTACTTCTTCTATTGAGAGCAGTGATGCGGACGATTTTTCCGATGGTGGTGGAGTCTCTGCAGAAGGAGAACTTGAACCAAGGAGCCTGGAGAATGACCAAGATGGTAATAGCCAAACGGAAGATACTGATGATATTAGCACCGCACTGAACAGTGAGAGTGAGTTATCTGGGGATCCCAACCAACAACCATCAATTGCACAACGTGCTGCAATTGAGTTGGCACCAATTTTACCTGGACATTCTACAAAAGCTGATGACCAGTGGAAACTCTCTGCCTACAAGACTAAAATGAAGCTGTTCGCTATATTCTTGATGTCCAACGTTATCTTTATGGTTGTCATGCAGTTGGCACCCTCAATTCTTGTTCAAATGTAACTCCTCTCTCCGAATTCAGCAAGCTCACCAACAAGCCCATTCCAGAATTTTTTTGATGTACATCGTTCTTTCTGCTCTCCCAAAGTTTATCTTTGGTTCATTGATGCAAGGATGCAAACCTCATGTGCGGAGAGCCCCGAGTCGATCTGTAGACCCTGAGGACCCAGGGAAACCACCAGCACGAACTTGGCATATTTCAGCACCTAAGTGTATGTGTTCTTTATGGTCATCATTTTCATCTCATTGAAAGGATTTAGTTTCTTGCCATACCTGCAACTACCAAGAAGTCATGGGCAGTCAGTACTGTTCTGTTTGTGGATCCCAGGTGTACGAAGGTTAAAAACGAACGATGCTATAACCGATGTAGCTCAGCTAAAATTGAATATGTTTCTAGATCATCCTATCCTCGTAACTGCGTGCATCACGGTTCACCACGAAAAAAATGATGAACTTGAAGCTGGTGTTCGATCTTTTGAACTCTCCAATCTCCCTTTTTCTGCTCGTTATATACAACTGGTTTTTATTGTTGACGGACGGTTTGACAGAGAAGGTTTGTAGAGAAATGGTGGGATATGCATGTCATTGAGTCCTAAACCAAGGAGTTTTTGATGAGCAACAGTGTGAAGCCGCAAAGTTCCTCATTTCACGACTCCATGGAATCACCCCAGATAACATTGTTATCGACCCGAGTGAGGGCACAATAAAGTTCGTGCCCGACTTGGCAAAATGGGATCCAACGGTACACCTATTGGGTACCACTATCTTCCTTTTATTTATCGAAATAAAGATAATGCCGGATAAAATGGCGGTATACAGAGGACAAACTGTGCGCGGTTCTCCTTTTGTTGTTCTCCTTAAACACACAAATGCTGGCAAGAGGCACTCACACCAAGGTATTGTTGTCAATAACATCAATCCTTTTAAGAGGTCACAACTGTACATTACTAGTATTCTTTGAGTACATGGACCAAGGAGTTACCAAAAAGACTGCAGATGCCATATTTGTGTGTGTTAGAGTTGGGTCTTCCTTGAATGACATTATCTTCAGTTCGTTGACTCTGACACAATGTTCGCGTGGGAGCATTCTCGCAATAATTTCAAGAAGCTGTACCAATTTCTCACCAAACGTGAGAGTATGGGTGGGGCTTGTGGGGAGGTTGCCTCTCGAACCACTATTCCTGATTCCCACTCTACAAACCACTCCACTCAGATTGAAGTCCTTTCATGGAAGAAAGATCCATTAGCTTTAACCCAGTATTTTGAGTACAAGAGCAATCAATTCCTGGCAAAGACAGCTGAAAATTGGTTTGGAATGGTAACTTGATTCCTTCTCTTTTTAGTAATTAATGCACCATTCGGCGTAGGTAACCTGTTTACCTGGTGCCTTCTGTGTGATAAGGCCTCAGGCACTTGAATTTGTTCTCAATGACTATCTCAGTGAATCTCTGACAGTAAAAGACGCTTTCTCATCCTACTTTCTTCTTACTCCTCTTGAGGTGTGGCAGAAGAACCAACTGGATCTTGGGGAAGACAGAACTCTAACTACACTGCTTATACAATCTGGGTGGGATACCGGGTACTGTGCCAATGCCGTTGCTCGAACGGATGTGCCCGCAACCTTAGTCAATTTAATCAAGCAGAGGCGGAGGTGGATCAACTCAACACTCGTCAATATGGTTCGCATTTAAATCCATCCCCTCTGCCACTCTGACAGTTTTAAAGACAATATTGGTGACACACGTGCGCAGACCAATGGCTATTCCACTGCTACTGTCCTTAGCAATAGAATTGGGAAGCTCATTGACATTACCCACAGCTGTGCTCATGCTCTTTTTTGAGATCGGAGGAGAGATGGGAGTGTATCCCCCCATTGTTCTGGGTATTGTAGTTCTCTGGGTAATCTTGTTGATTGTGCTATCGCTCACTACTTCTGCTGAGAAGTTGTACTGGTGGTTTCATGGAAGGTAGGAGAGCCAATATTGTTGTAACATTACTAACGCAGTGTTCAGTGCTCTTATTGGGGCTTGCATTATCGTAATCATGATACTCGGCATTGTTCTCAACTTTAAGATGTTTCTGATTCGATTCTGGATTGAGCTTGTTGTAATAGTTTCCTGGGTATGTGAAGCTAGGTAACTCAAATCATTAACATAATTGCAGGTTGCCATCATTGTATCCGCGGCACTCATACACAGGCAGTGGGTGTCCGTTCTGTCCGTGATAGCACCCGTGTGTTGGTTACTGATGACACCAGTGATGTAAGCCACACCCATTTATACCACTCCTCACATTAACCCACACACCAAGGTATGTCATTGTGCCCATCTACTCAGTGTGCAACTTTGACGATGTATCCTGGGGCACGCGGAGCCTGAGGGTGTAAAAACGGAACCGTTTCGAAAACCAATCAAATTTGTTTTTTCATTTGGCTTTTGAAAAGTTTTTTCTTTGTGGTGATGATGGGTTACTGTGGTGCAAATGGCCCCACCAAGTGGCAGAACAAGGTGTTTATTGTTGCATAATAAGAGCTCTAGGAGGAGGAAACAAACGCGGAATAAACATGTCAAGGGAGTTTGAGGGGAATGTGGTTCTTGTTGTTGGTGCCAGTTGCCCACTTGGGGTTCAGACCAGTAAGTTGTTGGTGAGGCATGGAGCCAGTGTGGTGTTGGCGTCGAGGAGCAACATGGATCCTTTGGTGGAGGAGCTCAATTCTACGCATCCTGGAAGAGCTTGCTATGTTCACACTGTGTGTTGGCTATGTCTTATTATTGGCTGGTTTTTTTTTCTACGTTTCTACCTCAGGACTTTGTCATAGTTTGCATTTTTTTGTTGAATGATGACTCCCAATACTGACTTGTTTGTAAAGGATGTGACCAAGAAGGAGAGCTGGGAAAATCTGATGAACACGATAACTGAGAGACATGACAGGTTCCTTGAACTAGATACGTACTAAAACCTTCTAATACACACAAAGGCTTGATTGTGCACTGAACTGCGCTGGAGAAGCAACTGAGCACCCTTCCATTGCGCCTTTGGCTGAACTTACAGATGAAGATTTTGAGAAAGCACTTTCTGTCAATGTCTGGGGAGTGGTGTGTTTCCTCAGCTCTGGCCGAGGAAATTACTTGTGAGTGTTTTCTTTACATTGCCTAGATATGGGGAATGCAAGCTGAAATCAAGATGATGATGAAAAACAAGAAGGGAACCATTGTCAATGTGTCATCTACCTTCACGCAGAGGCCAATTCCGTACCTTGGACCGTATTATTCTCTGATTCCTCCTCACAATGAGTTAACGAATTCCCAAGGCACATCATGACCAAGATGGCAGTAGAAGGACTTTCCAAGTCCGCAGCCCTTGAGTATGCCAACTGCGGGATCCGAATCAATACCTTGGACGTGGGACCAACAGTAGACAGTGATTCTCTCAGGAACTTTGTTGCCGGTACCCACCCCTCCTTTCCCTTTCTCTATCTCTTTCTCTTCCTCGAGCCTTTATTATGTGAAGTATAGAATTCCTTCGCAAATTCCCTTTCCTTTTATGGCCACTAACCAAAAAAAAAAAACAGCGATTTCACAGAGGTCAGGACAGTCATGCAGCGACGTGGCACGTGAGTTTGAGTCACACCTTCCCACTGGCAAGTACCTCTGTGATGATGACGTGGCCAACTCTGCCCTTTGGCTCTTGTCTGGCTGGTCCAAGGGTGTACTGGGTCACAGCCTCGTCATTGACAATGGATTCTCCTCACACTGAATTCAACTGACTGTGTGTGATTGTTTGATTGATTGAGAGATTGAATAGATCGGGGACTTGCTGTGTCGCACAGGGTAATAGATGCGTTTTTTTTCTTTGATGGAAAATTTTTTGTTGTTCGTGGAACGTGAAATGTTGTGGCAGTTGCTGGAGTAGAAACATCAAGCCAACTTGTCAAAATAAGCAAAACTAAAAAATAACCAAGAAGCCTACCCGTAGATCTCTTGTCGTTTACAGACATCATGTCGTTGTTTGTTGGTATGTTGCGTGTTGTAACGTGCGTGGGATACGCCTTTTTCTTTTATTATTATTATTTTTTTTTTTGTAACGTTTTTACCACAGGGAGGCTAGATTACGGTACCACAAGTGAAGAATTGGAGGGGGCATTTCGTCGCTTTGGGGAGATAGAAAAATGCGTGATCATTTCGGGCCGAGGTTTGTTCCCTTCTCGCTTTTTGTTACGTTAGTTGCGCTTTATTTTGCACAAAAACCAAACGAACCTACCACTCCTTGGTAAATGTGATTTATAGGTTACGGGTTTGTGCAACTGAGGGATAAGAGGAGCGCTGAAGATGCTATCCACGATCTTGATGGGTCCACTCTTCATGGTGCTAGGATTACAGTACAGTGGGCCCACGGAAGATCCGTTTCTGGGCACAATAGGGGTTTCTTTTTTTTTCTTTTGATTTTTGCTCTCTTTTCCCTTCTTTGTTTTCATTCTTTTTTTTTACCTCCTTCGAGGAGCATCTCCTGTTTCTTTTCTTTTCTGTTCTCCTTGCTTGCAATCAGCAAAGTTTTGCATCACACTCCAGTTCGTGAATGACTGAAATCTCGTGTTTCATTTTCATCACATTTCCACATTGGTGTTTGCACAATATGTTCATCGCATTGATGGGACCGAGGTCATAAAATTTCCTCACCACCCTACATTGTTCATCCC
The DNA here is from genome assembly GCA_020536535.1 of Pelomyxa schiedti. Lineage (NCBI taxonomy): Eukaryota > Evosea > Pelobiontida > Pelomyxidae > Pelomyxa > Pelomyxa schiedti. Next base: position 55,785 of record JAHLWZ010000873.1, on the reverse strand, counting down.
TCCAACCAAAAAAACCCTTACTCTCCTATAGGACCCGGCGGCTCTGGCAAATGCTATACCTGCGGAAATGAAGGACACATAGCAAGGAACTGCCCATCAGGGAACTCTGGCAGCAATGGAAGATGGGGAGGCTCACGCAGAGACAGCCGGTCCCCGCCCCGCCGCTCCCGCTCCCGCTCTCGCTCCAGGTCACGCTCCCGCTCTCGCTCACGCTCTCCCGGCTCCCCGCGGCAAAGAACCAGGTCGCCGGCCCGCAGAGACAGCCGCTCCCCACCAAGACGCTCCCATTCGCCCAGAAGATCACACTCCCCTCCGGCCCCTAGACAACCATCACCAGACCGCAAGGCACAAAGTTCTTCCTCAGCCACAAGTTCAACAGGTGCTGCACCTGAGGCCCCTCGATCCAAATCACACTCCCACCCACGCTCTCCTGATCACCACTAGCCCTCTCGGAAATTAATGTTGTAATTTCTGGTCAAACAACAAACAGAACCCAAATCAGAAAAAGGGGAAGAAAAATTTCCACACATGAACTGTAGTGCCCACATGGGCTTCTTTTTTTCTTTCTTTACATAGAGCCAAAAAGGTGTCACTTTGGAGAAGTGTTATCAAGTGAGCTCCTCGTCACTGTCTGGCTCACTATCGCTCTCTTCCTTGTCTGAATCAACTGGCCCTGCGTCGTCGTCATCTTCATCAACAGCAGCTTCTTCCTCGTTCTCTTGTTCATCACATTCTGCTTTTATCTTGCCGTCTGGGTCAAGCTCTGTCAATCTTTTCACAAGGGACGCAACCTCCGCTTCTAACTCTTCATCAGGTTCTTCCAATCGGGTCATTAGCTACAACTTTGGTCAAGTGATGGCTGCAGTGCAGCGGGGGAAAGTGATGGCTGCAGTGCAGCGGGGGAAAGAAACCTCTTGTGTGCGCTTTAAGGATTCAAATGCCGCGGGAAGATCAAAATAACTGTAGGCTAAGGAAAGTAAATGCCAAACTTCCGCTATGTTGTCCTTATGTTTATCGTCACTTGAATAGCCACAAGAAAAAAGAAAGAAAAACCTCCAATTCAAGCATTCCTTCAAGAATATCGGTGGCGGAGCGATGCTCTCCTAACTCTACGAACATTTTCGCTGTATTATGGCAAAAAGCATAAGTTGGCCAATCCTCAAGGTCTAGACTTGAAAATGCATGCTTAGTGCAAAAGGAATGCAAATAAGGCACAAGGGAAACCTTTTTTAGACCACTGTGAATAGCTGTTTTTCAACAGCTCGAGAGCTTCAGGTTGTCGGCTTTGTGTGATTCGAAGGCTTGCTAAGGTCTGAGCATAGGTGAGAAGAATGTAACTCATGATGTCAAATAGCCACACTTGTAGAAGTTCGTAGTGAGTCGGAACTAGCACTAAACCTCTTCTTAGCATTTCTTCACATTCCTCTTCAGTTCCACTTGATTTCGTCAGATAACAAAGTTTTGGAACGGATGCCACACTAATTGTTGCTTAAAAACAGTTCAGCGAAACTAGAATAGGCTGAACATAATGTCTCGGTCATTTCTTTTGCATTTCCAGGCAACTGGGGGGGAAAAAAAAATGAGCACGTCTGTTTAACTTTTGACTCTTCCGCGCTACATATAAATGCAAGCAAGATGGGGGCATTACCTTTCCCTCATTTACCATAGTGAGGTCTCTAGATAAAATTGTGATTCCCTTCCGGTGGTACTGCAATGCCTCGCCCTCCGAATCACACAACTGACTAAGATTGAAGTATTTACTGGCGCCGCTATCAGGTGCTTTCTGAATACTCTTTACAAACAGCTCTCTCGCTCTATCCACGTCTCCTATCGACGCCCTAAGCTCCCCGAGGCCGTCCATCGCAATTGTGCAGTTCGGGTCGATTTTAAGTGCGCGTTCGTATTTCTCTGTAGCGCCGTCGGCATCGCCCTCATCCACGAGAGTAGCCGCTTGTGAAAGTAATCGTGCCACTTGTTGCGCCTTGTTTCTGTGCAATATTTAATCGGCCGTTCCCGGGAACGAACGAAACGGCAAAACAAAAAACAACACAGACGTGGTCGTATGTATTAATATGTGTAGTATGCACACATCTTGCCGTCACTCACCTCGCTCTCCGCACAGGTTTCATGCCGAACTGCAGTTGCACAGGTTAATTAATTAGATCTGATCAGGAAAAGCGCAAGGGAGCAGGGGTCGTGTGTCACTGGGATCTCCCCTTATGTCTCTTGGACATCCGAAACAATTAAAACAAAAAAAAACCTTCGTACGAGCGTCTTGGGCCGTGCCCCTTGCTAGATCTCAGAAATTGCACAAAGAAATGAGTGCTAGTAGTAGTGCGAGCAGGGTCGGTGTCGCTAATACGGCGAGCGGTGGTATGGTGGTGCTGGACGGGAGGACGAGGGAGGTGGCTAACCAGGTGTACGAGGTTGTGCAACAAATGAAGATCCTGAGGCTGAAAGCGGGCCGCCGCGGATCCACGAGCAAACTGGATGTGGCCTTGGCTGGCTCTAGGGAGTTGTTATCCGCTGCTAAAGGCATTGTGGCGAAATCCCTGGAGAGAGCTCGTGAAGCAGTGAAGGCCGAGGCAGCCGAGGCGGAGGCGTCGGCTTCCAACACAACAGCGACTTCGGAGACTCCTGGAAATGCTGAGGTTACAAGCTCCGCCGCTGCGGTTGAATCAAGTGCTGGTGTGGCAGAGACAGGCACCCAACCTGAAAGTTGACTTCCTTTCTCCCCTTTTTATCTCAAACTCGTCATCACAGAAACTAAATCTGAGAACCTTGTGAGATTGGAGGAAGGGAGCGCTTTGAAAGAAATCTTGGAGTTATCGTCAAGCGTGCTAGAGTCAATCTTAAGGTACTTTTTTTAATTTGGTATTTCATGTACTAACATTTCCTTTGTTTCGCATTGAAGCAATAATGAAAGTGTTGTTGTGCGTCGCACTCAAATAGACCAACTAGTGTTGAAAATTTCTACAGCTCTTTCCGCATTGGATCTTCAAGCTTGGCAAAAATCAGCTAAAGAGGGAATTCGCAAGGTACAACTACAGTTCTTTCTCACTGCTTTATCTTTGATTCTTTACTGAAGGGTCATGCAGCACTGGAAGATGATGCATCCAAGACCTTAATGCCTCTTGCTGCCAAGTTGAAAATATCTCAAAGCCAACTAGAAATGCTGCTTGACGCCTTGGCGAACCTAGGAGTCGTTGTTATCACGGCAACTCTCACGCGTATGATGTCCGGTATGCATCAGCCTGCAAAATATGATTTCTAATAAAAACAATAGAAACAAGTTCATACAACTGGAAGCTGGGAGAGCTTTTGTACCACTTATGGTCCCTCTTTGTTGGAGTAAGGCAGCAACCAAAATCCAAGATGCCGCCGCTTTTTGCTGAGATAATGGGCGCCAAGGAAGTAACAGAATGCATTGCCGCCCTCCAAACAGTTCGTAATACTACCATGGACCAACATCAGCATTCTACTGACGCCCTTCGTACAACATTCGGGGATCTTACTGTACTCCTCCGTAGTGAACATGCAGTGTCAGTCACTACGAACTTCAACGCATTGCACACGGAGCTGGCAACTGACTGGAACTACCAAATCCTCAAGAAGGGCTGGGAAAAGTTGAAGCACACACTCCTCGAAGTTTTTGTGTTGGACTCTGGCTTGATGTTTCCTGAAGATTCCCTTGGTAAAATCTCTGGTGACGTTGCACATCCAAGACTGGGGCATGTCATCTACGCAATGCACTCAGTGGTTTTAGGTGGATTTGACTGCAATCTTTCAGATGCTACATTGGACTGTGACATGGCAAGAGGAATTGTCGTGTTACACGTTCCCCATTGGGGAGTCAAGGTAAGTTCATTCGCTTGGGAGTTCTCTTCAGCACACGGCATTGGTGATTCTGGAACTGCGAATGCAGAAGTGAAGGACTCTACGTTTGGTGCAACAATGGAGCTTGTAAGAGGGCAAGGATCACTGCAAGGTCACATTTCTGCTCCAGTGTTCAAGTTGCTGAACGTAACTGTGAACATTGGGACTGTTTCTGTTGTGGTGGACAAGAGTTCTGCATCAAGCATAGCTGCGCTTTGCTACAACTGGCTTCTCTCGTTTTTCTCTGAGGCACTTAAATCCGCACTGCAATCCGCCGTAGAACGCGTCTGCACGGACTACCTATCCTATTGGTTGGCGGTTGCCACAAGCGTATCCAGCAAGTGGATGGGAATCCCCCCATCACATCCTTCCGACAGCACCACTACTACGACCCCAGAGGTACCTCCAACAACGCCCAACACCACCGCTTCTTCATCACCAGCAACATCTACTGCCAACGCAGCAGCACTACCACCCACTACTTCACCCTCACCAAACCCTGACAGCGACGGTGAGCCCACAGACCTGGGCTTCTTCTCCTTTGCTTATCTATAGAACCTACCTTATTGTCTATTTATGAGAAACGGCAGCTAAATCAGGACTGGTCCCCGACGAGGTTTTTTTTAATTTGTCGGGTCTCGCAAGAGTAGACCAAAGTGCCTTTAAAAACACAACAACCAACGCTAGTTTCATTATTCCAAACAAACCAGACCGAGAAACAACAAACGCACGCAAACAACAACCCCCGAAAGACAATTAAAACACATACGAGATCACAAATGTATCGACACGTTGACAGGTCAGGGACGTCGGCGATGGCTCGGATGATGAGCAACAGCAACCACCCCTACTACACGAGCACGGCCAGCTGCTTCAGGTCAGGCTGGGACCCGCAGCCCTACGCGCCGCTGCTGCCCACGCCGTCGCCGACGCCGTTGCCGCCGCAGCCGGCGCCGCGCGCGCCCTCCTCCTCCTCCTCCTTCATGGTGGTCTCGCACCCCCAGCCTCCGCAGCCGCCGCGCCCCACGAGCCCCACGCCGTCGTCGTCTCGCATAAGCTCCGCTGCTGCGCCGAGCCCGAGCCCGAGCCCCAGTCTTATTCCCCACCTGCCGGCTACGCTGCGCATCGAGGCCATTGGCAAACCGCCGTCATTATGGGGCAGCTACAACACCCCGATGCCGGCGGCTGTGCACGGCGCCGTCAAGGACCGTGATCGCGACCACCATCACTCTCACGACCACGAGCGCCACTATGAGCACAGCCACCACCGTGATAGAGACCGGGATTATGGGCGCACCCACGACCGCGAATATTCCCGCAATTATTACCGCAGTGAACGTGAAAACGAACGTGATACTAGCCAAGGGAGTCATTACCAGGAGCGTGATCACGCCAATAACAATGTCAATAGCAATAGCTCTAACCCCACACCATCAATTTACAAAAGCCCAACCATCAACACTACACCTGTGCTGCAGCACCAGCTGCTGGATCGCCCATTCTTGAGGCCATCACGGCCGCACTACTCTCCAAGGCCACGCGAGTCCCAGTGGTCTCAGGAGCCTACGTCGAGGCAGGCCTCTTACCAGCCACAGAACCAACAAGCGCAAGAGGCAGAACAAAATATGTACCAGCCGGAACAAGATTTGAGGCAATCACACCAGCAACAACAACAACAAGAACAGAGGCAACAGCAACAGCAGCAAGAACAACTACAACAGACACAAACACCTTTCCAAGGGGTATCAACACCTCCACTCGTAGTGTCTTTACCTGTAGTGGCATTAGCACCCCTTCGAACACTGTCACCTTCACAACAATCATCCTCCTTTGTGGTTGTGAGGCCAGTCTCTCCCCGTCTTTCGTCACCCTCAATCGCTTCCATAGTTATCCCTACACCAACACCGACAACAGTACCGACACCAACACCAGCGCCAATACCAATAACAACGCCAACCCCAGCGCCCACACCCACACCCACGGTCACGCCGACACCCTTAATCCCATCAGTGCCTGCTCCTACACCTGCAGTTGCGCCAACACCATCAGTCACACCCATAACTGCAGCTGCACCCACACCTTTACCAGTGAGTTTGCCTGTCACCCTGCATGAGGATACTTCTGGGTCTACTTCTGCCTGTACTAGTGGTCCTGGTTCGACTGCTGTGTCAGTAGTCACAAAGAAACTGTTCTGGAACAATCAGCTCATTTGTCCACTGGATATCCAGACCAACCCTGCATATTCCCTGTACCTACGTCTTTCCTTTTTCTCATTCTTAAGTTTAAATGCAATCAATGTAGGCCTACAGAATTCCGATTCTACGATGCTGATGTGACACATGCGGCACCATCAGACATGAAAGAAAGCATAACTGTATGTAACTGCACCCATTGTGATTTTTGTTTTAAGCAAGGAATATCTCAGATAAAACTTGCAGCCACTTCCTCGCCTGACGAACGAGTACACTTCTTTGAATTTATACGTTACCTCCTATTTCACACTGGCCCTACGCAAACCCCAAGAGAAATTCCCAAAGTAATATTATAATTTATAAGAGGGTGAACTAACATAATTTCAGCATCTAGTTCACACATTCCCTGGTTGTGGCAAGTTCTATCTTTGCCCCCCAAAGCAACCACTTGCTCCAGGTGATTCTTTGACGGTTTTTTTCCAACCTGCCTTGGAACAGTATGTTTTTGGGACTTTTCTCACCTCGTAACTTGCTCTTAGTTCCTTATCAGCTCACCCATCGTTCCTGGAATCAAATGCAAGAACAACACACAAATGGGCTCTTGGGGCCTTGGCTGAATTGGTATATTGGCTTGCTTCTTGTTAAGTAGGTGAATAACAAATTGCACCAGATTGACAATTCCGTTGATGCGGGTGCAAAGCAAATTCATGTTAATTGGAGTGAGGAGTTTGAACAACCTGCAATATTGGTGATTGATAATGGCCGCGGGATGACCCGCAAAGAAATGTTTTGTATGAGCGCCACGTAATCGTTAGTTGCAGGCTAAATCTCTCTCCCCGTTCCTCACCAGGTTTACTGCAATTTGGACATGATCAAACAAATGACCAAACACATATAGGCCGATTTGGAATCGGCTTTAAAACTGGTTGGTTATTGCAATTTAATTTGCATTGCCGTGACACAAGCTAGGGGCAATGAGACTGGCATCTGATGCCCTGATATTAACCATGTCCAAGGAAAGTATATCGGTTGGAATACTATCCACGACACTAAATCAGAATTCAAATTGTGTGACTACACCAATAATTACGTTGAAGTAAGCCGTTATATTTATTTTTCTTGTTTGTAAGAGTTAAACAGGCGGAGCACAATGAGTCCGGACCCAGAGTACCAACCTGAGGAGCAGGCACAGGAATATTTTTCACATATTTTCAAGGTCTCTCCGGTGCGAAGTCATATTCATCTCGGAATTCTAGTTTCCAAGATTGTTTCGGTGTCAAATGTAAAATGCCGAACAACAAAAAAGCACAAAGCTAACTACAAAAAGGGGGTCAATTTCCAAGCACTCACTGGTACATGCATTATGCTATTTAATTTGCGTCACAGTTTGGCTGATCCAAGCCAACTGGAGTTTATGTATGTTGCTGAAGAGAGCGACATTCAGCTCCGACCAATCCATGGAAAGCAAATGCCAAAGAGAAGAGGGGTACAAACCACTCTCCCATCATTAGTAAACAAAACTGACACAAAAATAAACCAAACAAGTTAGGGGATCAAAAGGTTCCAGTTGATTACTCGTTAAGAAAATACTGCTCAATCCTATACTTGACCCCAGTGTCAAATCTGCACATCTGTGGAAAACCAGTTGAAACCAAACCTGTCAACACAGGCCTGGAGAAAGCAAAGATATTAAAGGTGCCTTTCCCCGAAGTGGGAAACTTGACTATTGGGTATGGTCTTTTTTGCTTCCTGACATTTCCAACCATTTAAACCAACAGATACAATACCGAGGATAAAGATTTAGGGCTTTCTGGGTTCCATTTATACTGGCGGAACCGGTTAGTCTCCTCATGTAGGCTTTCCCATGTTCCGTTGTCATCAAATTCTCACCTACTCAAATAGACACTAAACTTGGTTCTTTGGAGTCCAAAGCTTCGTATCTTGAACGAGGCAATGGTTTGATAGGGGTTGTGGAAGCAAACAGCCTCGAGCCCCTCAATAACAAGCAGGGGTTCAATGAGGATGGGGTGTTTCTATCACTGGAGACCTGGTTAAGTCAAGCTGTATGAAATCAGACTTACAAGCTTTTTCTCATAAAGTTCCTAGGTAGAGGAATTCCTCGAAGAGAATGAGCCAAACTATGAGCCACTTTTGCCAGATTCCGCTAGTAGGGCTGCTGACCACATGTGGGTCCAATGCAATCGGTGTTTGAAGTGGAGAAGACACCCAGATAAAAATGCTGTTCTCCCAGAACAATGGTTTTGCCACCTAAATCCAGATAAAAAGTTCAGCAACTGCTCGGTATCCTCTCCTTTCTTCCTCAGTTTCTGTTTGCACTGATCATGTTTGGCAGGTACCTCAAGAAGATAGCTCATTGGATAAAACTCTGCGCTACAGAAATACCGCCCTCAGTAACAATACCCATACAACTTCGCCCAAAAAAGAAAGTGCACAACCACTCCAAAAACCTGCACCCCCACAACGGTCACCAACACCCAAACTAAAACCAGAGCCATCCCCAGGATCACAAACCCAGCCGCAAACGCAAACGCAACCACCACCAGCACCAACAACAGTAATAGCACCCAAGGTGGAATACGAACAAATCCTCAGAATTCCGGTACCCAAACGGTCGAAGCTGTCACACTCACCAACAACAGCAACCCCAAAACCAGTCCCAATCCCACCGAAACAAGAACACCAACACCCTGGCCCTCATCGCTCTCCATCACAAACACAAACACAATCACGCTCACCACAGACATCACCATCGCGGTCACCTTCATCATCTTCGTCGCCCTCTTCATCATCCACAGAGGCCAATGATGCCAACTCACCTGGATCAGAGGACGAGGTTGTAGATATCAATCCACCCATCCACAGACAAACACGTTCTACTCGCCTTACTCGTAAAAACGTTGTAAAGAAGAAATCACGATTTTGATGATTGGGTACCTTAACGTGTTGTTTCTTTGTCGTTTCAGCGATTTTCTCACTGTGAAAGCTGAGGGAAAAACGCGAGGCACTTTCAGTAAAAAAAAAAAAAACAGGCAAGCCTCCGAGAATGATGCGGGTGTATATGGACAACAACGCTACTACGATGGTAGATCCTGCTGTGTCGAAGGCAATGATGCCGTTCATGTTCCCTGTGAAGACGGGCAACAACAGCAAAGATCTCAGCACCGGCGACATCGGCGCCGTTCCGGCGTATGGTAACGCCAACTCGCTGCACGGGTTTGGGAGGGCTGCACACTCGGCAGTGGTGGAGGCGTCGGCGGCGGCGAGGAAGGCGCTGGGCGTGGACTCGGCTGTGAAGAGGGCAACTGTGTTGTTTAACAGTGGCTCCACCGAAGGCAACAACCACGTCATAAAAGTGTGCATGCGTATATTTGTTAATTGCACGCTTGTGCATTGTGTACTTTATAGGCACGACAAGCGCATTTCATAAATCATTATTAGGGCCCTTGTTTTATTTATAACACACTTCAGAGTACATACTGGAGGTTATCAAATGTGTCCCCTGTATTAGCTTCTGCAGTCGAGGCTCCAAAAAAGCGGGCACCAAAAAGGAATCAGTACATCACATCGCAGGTTGAACACCCTTCTGTGGCACGCGCATTTGATTGGCTCTCTACCCAACCTGGGGTTGAAGTTGTCAGATTGCCAGTAAACAGCGAGGGGATAGTAACACCTGGTACGCACTGGTTTCCTCTCTTCTTGACTCAGTTTTTCTTTTTAGATATTCTAAAAAAAAACATGCACCCTGAAAGGGTTGCGCTGGTATCTATAATGTGGGCAAACAATGAAACGGGCCTCATTAATCCTGTTGCAGACCTAGCTAATATGGTAAGAGGTGCAGGCGGGCTATTCCACACAGATGCAACTCAAGCAGTTGGGAAATTGCCTGTGAATGTGTCACGTACCGGAGTGGATTTCCTGACACTCTCTGCACATAAATTTCATGGCCCAACTGGAGTGGGTGCCCTTTATGCTAGAGACTTCACTATGCTATCGCCGCCATTGTTTCATGGCGGTGAGCAGATGGGCGGTCTACGCTCTGGAACTATCAATGTTCCTGGAGTGGTGGGACTTGGGGTGGCACTGGCTTTAGCAAATGCTAGAGTTCAGTCAGGAGTTGAAAGCCATCATGTGCGGACACTGCGTGACAGGCTTGAGGATGCCATTTTGGCACAAGTTCCCCATACCCATGCCGTGGGTTCTCGGCACCTCCGCACACCAAATACCTCTCTGATAGCCTTCCGTGGTGTTGAAGGCGAGGCATTGCTGTGGGACTTGGACACCAATGGTGTTGCGGCATCAACCGGAAGTGCATGTGCATCAGAGTCTCTTGAAGCCAGCCCAGCCCTCAAGGCTCTTTCCACAATGGTGTCTGCAGCAACCAACAGCGACGGGGCATCAGCGGGTGCTGCTGAACTGGCACACACTGGGGTCCGGTTCAGTCTGAGTCACTTCACAACCCTTGAAGAGGTGGACTATGTGGTAGGAGTGGTTGTAAAGGCAGTAACGAGACTAAGAGAAATATCAGGTTTTGGTTTGTAAAAAAAGTATTGGATTGTATTAGAGTCCTTTCAAATTACATCGTGTCTTGTTCTGGCTCAATAGACTCAAATGCAGATGGGTAAGGGAAGATTGTGCTCATCAGGGTATCGAGTTGGTTGGTTGCCTGGTCCAAGTCCTCAGGTGAGGGGTCAGTTCCAAGAGCATCATTAAGGCACACGACATTGGGGATGGTGGTTTCATCTTCCCAAATCTATTTTGTGGTTTTTTTGTTTTGTTTTGGAGGCATTAGAGTTTTTGTGTGTTGTGAAATTTAGGCTGACTGAATCCCAGAACTCCTGATTTTCTGTTAAATTTGTTGTCCATGTGCCATAGAGTCCTCCATCATGCGTTTCTTCACCACCGCATTCCTCGAGAGCAACCTGCTCTTGAAGTTAGGTATGACCCAAGGCGGGGTGGGGCAAGTGCATTTGCATGCAAGAAAGTGGTAGAAATGTCACTGTCAGTGCGAAACCGGTGAGCCATCAGTTCATAGTATTCTTCTTCCCAGTATTTGTGTATCTTTTGTAATATCTTCACCTGTGTCAATCGAAATGACTCATTTTTTCTACATGTTCGATACATCTTTCCTGAAGAAATAACAGATATGTGAAGGGTAGGGATGACTCACAACTTCAAAGGACTGCGCGTGATATTTCCTGTGAGAGCACTTAGGGATACCACGAAAAAATGGCGTACTTGTTGAAGACTTCGTTAGAATATGCTATACTTCGATGCCACAGTGATTTTTCCAGTTTTGAGACCATAGGAGCATGATAGTGTGATGATGTGTGTACTTGTATGGCTCCGGAAAGAGGGTTAATGAACCTAAAAATCTGTATTAATTAGTAGTTCGAATTGGGAACGGTTACATGTCGAGATCAGTGGCTTTGGAAATGAACATGTCGTCGTTACAATATAAAAAGCAAGGGGATATTTCTGGAATATTGTAGAGGTTGGCTTCAATTGCTTTGCTGTTGAACGTAGGAAGATAATGTGTACTAGGAAATATCTGCTTTATTATAAGGAACGCACGGAACTGCATCAGAATACCTGAGAATGTGTGATCAAACGTAAATTTGGAGCTGACAGGTTCAACCAAATGGGAACCTGAAGTATTTGTTTTAATTTTTTGGTTCAAGTGGACAAAGGACATACTTGTCCATCTGTAACCACAACAATATTCCTTACCCAGGGTAAAAAGGCCTCCACAGATCGCATGGAGTATCGAAGAACACCTATCAAAAGTGGGAATGGAGAGTAATGGTAAATGCACTGTCGGAAACCATAATCCCTATATCTACTGCTATGGAAATTGCTAGTGAATTTCTAGTTAAGGCCCAAATCATAAGTTTCCAGTAAAAATGTGAAGTATTACACTCAAGAGGTCGACATGATTCTGGTCGGTCCCATTGACCCAAGTGTAGACCACATCCATGGAGTGACATATTTCACGTGAGTCCACAATGCAACTGGCTTCAGAGTGCGCTGAAGAGGTCACCTCGACTGAGAGGAGACCCTCGTTGGCATTGGGCTCCTTTTTCGCAATGTTGTGAACACCATTAACGGAAGCATTTGCACCAATAATTTCTCTACTAGGACTAGCAGGTGCAAAGTTATTTTGACCCCAAAAAGCCCTTGGTTTTGTTAGAGGTAAAAAGAAAAAAAGGGGTGCGCTTGATACCATTCAACAGTGAAAATGAAAAGTAAAGCCTGGATAGAGACGAACAAAAACAAAAACAGCACCCACTTACGACGGCACCTCCCCATGTTCATTTTTAAAGATTTTGCACTCTCGCCGCCATATGTTTTTTTTGAAATGGAAAAAATGCACGTTGACACAGTAAATGCGCCGCTGCCGTAACCATAAGTCTGGTTGGTTCTCCATACTCACCTCAGATCACAAATACATGAGTCAGACTTGCTACGTGGGATAGGTGGCCAGCTCACTGGCCCAGTGCTTACGTGAAATTATTTTGTGTAGTTTACTGTCCAACACTAACTTGGAACCCAAAAACAAACAGTTGGATTACGCCTGATGGTTGCAGGCACATCTGGGGCAGTCACGTCAACTCTCTCGATTTTGGATTCATCACTTTCACAGCATTTTTTGAACTCGGCAGGTGTTGTGGCGCCAATGAACGGCCAACAAATGCCTACCAATGAGCGCCATCCAACTCCCTGATGAGGCAGCATCTCATGTGATGGTGCAGGTGTCCTACGTGAAGACTGCAAGACAAACACCCAAGGCAACTCAAATAAATGTGTTTTAATAAGAGCTTGGGCGCCTCCAAACCAAAATGGAAAGCCCCAAAGGGTAACACGGCCTTTGAATGCGAGGCAATTTTTGTTCCCACTGGGCAACCACCAGCATCAACAACAGAACTACATTGGAGTCAGTCACCATTCCTCTGATTTTGGGGAGGGACCATTTGATGAGGAAGAACCTGAGGACTGGGTTCCCTCTTCCACGAAGCAAAGAGGGAACTTTTCGACGATTCAACAAGTGGGCACGCAGGGGAGTACTGTCACCAATGACGGAGACTGAGAGTTCGAGGAGGGGGCGACCACGACCGCGAGTGGTTTCGGCAGGGTTGGCTTGTGTGGATCTAATGCTACGTGGTTCTGATATTCTCCAGACTCCTGAGAGGTGGGTTCGTTTCTTTCTTGATACGTAGTAAACTAACTTTTTATGTTATATTTGGCTGTAACTTTTTATGTTATATTTGGCTGGGGTTTAATTGGGTTTGTATAGTATAGGTTTTGTTGATTCTGTCCAGTGGACGGCTGGTGGCAGTGTGTCAAATACTGGGAAGGTGTTGGCAGCTCTTGGTGTGCCTTTTTGTAATCCATTCTTTCCTGCAGCACTTTGGTTACCATCCAATGCTAATATTATGCTTTTCCTTGTTTTCTTTAGGAGTGGAAGTTGATGCCATTACTGTGCTTGGAGACGATCCACACGGCAAAATGTTGCTGGACCAGTGGAACTCAGAAGGAATCAACACTCATTGGGTTCAGACAAATCACCATGTATGTCCTGGTTTCGCAGACTCCCTTTTGTTGTTAACTGTTCTCCACTTTTACAAACAAGGTAAATACAGCACTGAGCACTTTGCCAATTTACAAGGATGGCAGACGAGGGGCATATTTCTGTCCTGGAACAGTTGCTATTCTCGATCAGTACAATATGTTCCCACCAGCAGATGTATCGACAATCAAAATTAAAATAAATTTTAAGTTAATAAGATACAAGCCGTGAAGAGTTCTTAACATAAACAGTCAGGCTTTGATTTGAGAAGCTACCAGTGGTTTCATTACGGGTATCCCCACCTAACCAAATCTCTGCGAGGGGAAAACCTAGCAGAGTTACTCCGGTCAGCAAGAGCTAGTGGTTTAATCACTAGTTTTGATGTCAACGGAGCAAATGGCGATCCTGGTGTAATTGAACCAGTTATGCCGTGGACTGTAAGTCTGCTATTTTCAGAATGCCGCTCTTTTACACTGTAAAGGATGTTTTCCATGCCAACATAGAAGAGGCAGCACACATTTGCCACAGACATGCAGAATTCGTGAAGGTATCCGAGAATCCTCAAGAATTAATGACCCGTGAGTGGGTGGAAAAAAGTGCATTTGATCTATTGAAGGCATGAAGAATCTCATTTCTTTCATTACATTAACCATGCTCAGATGGGAGCTACTGTTGTGTGTATCACACTTGGAAAATATGGTGTTGTTGTATTTGTGACACAAAATCCAGCTCAAATTCAGCATTTGAGTTCGTTGTTACACATCGAAGCCACAGAATTATTCTCTCCTGGTGCTATATTTTTCTGCCCTTCTTTTGTAGTTGATTCTTCTTCCAAACCAAATACCACGGGGGCTGGCGACTCGTTCTTTGGTATACTTTCAACACTTTCTTGTAGAAAATTACTTACCAAAGAAATAGGTGGGCTTATCGCAGGAATGGTCCTTAAGAAGGAGAAAAACCTCAGCATTAAGCAAATCCTCCAACTGGCGCATTCTTGTGCATACTACCGAATTATTGGCCAATCCAAGACAATGGACGAACTCCTTTCCACAATACCTACACTGCCAACAATACCACCACTGCCCTCCTTCACATCACTAATGTTATAAGAACCCATTACCAAAAATACAAAGAAAGTCAGTTTTCTTTTCTTTACACTACAAACGGGATACAGTTTTCAAGCCAATATCACAACGAATTTTGTCCACCTGAACAACGGTACCTGCATTGTTGGCAGAACATCTTAGTGCCTCCATCACACAGAACAATTCCAATCCTTCCCGAAGGTTGGGGGAGTAGCCACTTTCTGAGGGATTCTGAAGGAACTTGGAAAAATAGTCTACATAGTTGGCAAATTCCCCATAGTGCATCCCATGAACCTGGAGGTTTTGGAAAGGTGGGAATCACCAATTAGTTGGTTTCAGAGCTTTACAAGGAGGCCAACCTCATTGTTAAAGTAGAAGCTCCGCTTTTCGTAGAGTGGGTCCTCTTTCACTTCCGTGCCGTCATCCTGTGTATAATAATAACCCATATCTGTTATTCAAGTGGTCAATTCTGAGGAGAAAGAGGTTTAACGATACCATGGTACTGGGCCATGCTTGTATTACGGGATCCATATATAACACATTCGATGGAGTTTCGTGCTGAGGGAAGCTCTTTAAGACCATAATGGCCCATAACTCGAGCAATTTTGCCTTGGAAACTGACAAGATGTGCCACATAGATCTAAGTAGTGAGTTGCCAACAAGGTGTGGGGCTGGAAGGACGAAAGTACATCTTTTGTTTCGACACCGTATTTCTTGGCAAGGTGAGATTTTGAAGCTACTGCTGACACCTCTTTTATCTTGCCAATATACCAGCACACGAGATCAAGAGGGTGTGAAAGCCCCCCAAACACCTTTTTTCTGGTAAGTGTTGAAGGCTCTTAATGGTTGGTTCTTACCCAATCAAAATTCTTTGATTTAGACCAATCGGATTTTTCATAAAACCAATCCATTCTGTGGATGTAATGGGCGTCAATCATTTCAATCTCTCCAAGGTGACCACTTTCGAACCTGTTCCAGTGTTTGACAAACGCCAAATGAAACACTAGCACTCACGCTCGACGTTGTCGCTGTAAAAAGGTGATTCATGTGAGGAAAAGAAATGGAAAGTACTTGAAAAGGTTCAAAGAATCTGGTACTTTGTCCAACGAGAAGTTTGCAGCTTGGATGATCGAGAAGTGCAACAAGTTTCCTTGCTCCCTCTACAGAGTTGACAAGTGGCTTTGCGCATACAACCTTTTATTTATTATTGTTTTCACGATTAACTTCCATCCATTTCCTACAACTAGCTATACATGTTTTCCTGCTGCAAATGCCTGAACGATGTGCTGAGCATGCATATGATCAGGTGTGTATATAGCCACAATTTGAACTCGTTCATCACGCAACATCTCCTCATACCTATACCAAGTGTTGGTGTTGTGAGTTTTATTTTCATTGGCAAAGTGCAAGGAAAAATAGGTATACAAGATATACAGTTCCTTGTTTATAATAGGCAATAAGGGAACTGTACGAGGTTGTCCAGTTGACACGGCGCCCCGCCGACCTCGCGGCCCTCTCGCGCCTCGCCCTGGCCTCGCTCCTGGCCCCATCCACGGCCGCCGCGTCGTCGCCGCGGGCAGCCCGCGCCGCAGCCCTCGCCGCGGCCGCCACCTTGCCCGGGTCTGGGTCGCACGCCGCCGCGAGCACCGCCGACCGCGGAGGCACCCTCCCCGACGCCAGAGCAACTACCATCGTAGCGCCCTCGTGCAGCCCAACCACCCCGACCCCCGGCGCCATCCCTCGGTCCATTATCTGAGATGCTGCGGGTGTGTCCCTTGAACGGCCACAGTTCGTCTTGTTTGGTGTTCCACAACAACTGTTGCCGTGCAACAGGGACTGGGTTTGGGGAAAGAGTTTGGAGAAAAAAAAACTTTGTTCTGGTTTCCAGAGGGGTGGGGTGATTGATTGGGTGTAGCAAGGAAGGCAAGAAAAAAAAGACAAAAAGGAAAGTATATCTTATGCGGTCAGAACACAACATCCTCCGGCCTTCTTGATTTTGAGCTCGGCTTTGCGGGAGAAGAACTTGGCTCTGACGATGAGGGGTTGCTTGGGGAGTTTTCCTTTGCCCAAAACTTTGAAGTATCCCTGGAAAGAAGTTACATAACCCCGTAAAGCAGATATTGATTGTCAGATTTTAGGTGTACCTTCGATGTAACGTCGAGGACTGGGACGGGGTCACCCTTCTTGTATCCCTTGCGTACAGTTTCCGGGATAAGTGTCCACAATGCTTCCACGTTGATGTGTGGTCGGAAGTTGTTGTTGGCGGTCCAATGGAAAAATCTCATACCAACCTTTCCGAAATATCCGGGGTGGCTTGTGTGAAACATAAGCAAAAAAGGGGGAAAAAAAAAGAGTCAGTAGGGCTAGGAGGGAAGCATAAAACATACTATTTGTCGAAGAGTGTTCGGTGATGGTGCTGACCACCGGCGTTACCGCGACCTCCTGCGTGTTTGCGGTGCTTGCCTATACATTCCAATTAACCCAAAAACGCTGTCTTGTGTTGCAGTATAAATGCATACCAACACGTCCGTGACCCATACACACATGGCCTCTGTCCTTTCTTGTCTTCTTCTTGCGGGAGACCTACAAACTGTCAAAAAAACAGGTACACGATAACCTCGGCACAAAACGACAACGGTCACGAAACGAAACGATACGATACGATACGAGTGTGAAAAAAACAAAAAACCGCGAGAACGAAACTTCAAGCACAGATCTCACAAACGACACCGCGACACACCATTTTTGCACTACTCGGACACGAGCTGCTCTGACGGCAGTAGGGGATGAAAGGTGTTCCGGAACGAAAGAAAAAAAAATTGTGATAGCTCTATCACCTCGGGCAAAAAAAAAAAGATTTAATAACAGGTGACGTAATTTTCCTCAACTGAATCGAATCTGTCCTATGCAGTCTCAGTCTTTTGGACTGATAGCCCATGAGATCTGATGTCACTTTCCTCTAACTTTCTAATCGAAACGGAGACGACGCCCCAACCGATACACAACCCGAAAACAAATCAATAAAGAACACCAAGGCACAAGGGCCCCGAGAGATCTTGAGATCTGAGAGATTTGAGCGGGAGAGGAAGCGTGTATGGCGGGTATTACGGTGTATTGTGACGACCCGACTTTGCGTGGGTATTTCGAGGATGCGCTGCACGATTTGGCTGGTTTCGATTGCGTCTATGTGTACAAACACGGTCACGAGGGAATTGCTGCGTTTGGATCTAATGCCGACGCGCAGTTTCGAAACGACAAGAGACCAAAATCAAAGACCACGTGTATGTATGAATGCTTTTTCTTTTCCCTTTTGTTCAAGAATTCACAGTGTTCTTGATCGCATGTGAAGAGGAGAATTCCTCTGCTTTCACTTCTATGTACTTTTCTTCATTTTCACCTTAGCGTGTTCATTAAACCGTGATTCTTTGGCTTTGTGCAGTTATACCATGCTGGATAGGGAGGTGCAGGACTGTTTTGTGCTCCTTATGGATCACAATTCACTGCAGTACGTTGTCAACAAGCACCAGATACCCGCCGCTTGGATCAAGAAAGTGCGGGAGCAGCTACGCCAGTATAATCAATCTGACTCCCAAGACACTGTGGCTGAAAACTTAGAGCGCCTCACAAGGAAGAAATTCAAGGTGGAATCCGATCATAGTGATGGAGGAGGGGGAGGCGGAGGCGGTATTGTGCGTGTTGTTGTGATTACCGTTGGTGTACTGTTAGCACTGACTGGGCTTGTGCTGGTTATTGTCCCAATTTCAGTATGTACTCTCCGTTCTTCATTCACACTCTTTTAACAATTGGAAAAAGGTTGCCTAATGGTTCTTTCGGCACTCCGGTTTGTGCATTGTAAAAAGAAACGAAGCTTAAAAACACAAATATTTTTACTTTTGTCTCAATGTAAACACCACTTTATTTTTCTTTACAAAAAAGTCAAATGTGGATTTTCTATGTATGACAGACAGTGTCTATGAATGTGAGTGGCTAACAGTAGTATTTTCTGCCTGTTCAAGTTGTGTGGGTACCACAGGAGGAGGGGGAGTTGTTGGCGTAGTTGTAGGGTGTGCTGGCCTCCTGGATTGAGCAAACTTGAGTAGTAAATGCTGAACCAGTGTAGTTTCTTCCACTTTGTCCCTGCAATATGTTGTTAGTATGTTATTCACATTTGTATCTTGTTAGGGAAAAGACCTGCAGGCACCAAGAGCGGATTTGATTGGAGGAACGTAATCGGCACTGAAAGAGAATGAGCAAAGTGGATATTGTGTGAATAAAAGCATACCTGTGTTGTTGAAGCCATGCTAGGTTAGCTCGAGCATCAACCAGCCATGCATTAAGTCTTTGCCTTAGCTCTGGTGTAGACTCCGCTTCATGAATGATGTACATTAGAGTCTCAATTTCTTGCTGCTGGTCCATAATTCTTCTCTTCATTGACTCCACGTCAACCGCAGAGGGATCAAGGCTCTCAGGTGTTTCTGTGGTTGTTGGCATTGATGGGGGAGTTGTCAGCAGTGGTGCTGGCAGAGTGAAACTCGGCAATGGTGTAGTTGTTGCTGCCGAAGTGTGTATAGAAGGTAGAATGAGGTTCGGTGTCTCCAGAGGAGTAAAAGAGAAAACAGCAGGAGGTGGTGGAGGGGGTATTGTCATTACTGGTTTCACTGGAACCTCCTTAGTTATGCTTGATGGAGGAGTAGTCAAAGGGGTGGCGAGTGATGGCAATGTAGGGTGAGGCTCATCCAGGTGAGGAGTTGAAATTCCCTTCAAAACAAATAAATAGGGAAAAATGTTGTACTTATGAATAACTCCAAACCCAAAACATTAAAATAAAAAAAAAGACAAAAAGGAAAGTATATCTTATGCGGTCAGAACACAACATCCTCCGGCCTTCTTGATTTTGAGCTCGGCTTTG
>JAHLWZ010000873.1:0-36128 GCA_020536535.1 Pelomyxa schiedti | reverse complement strand
TTAAAATGAAAAAAAAAAGGGGGGGGGGGGGGGGGGGGGAGAAGGACGAGGAAACTGTCCCATAATGCAATGCACACCTGATGAAGTTGCAACATTTTTTCTACTCCTGCCTCCAAATCGCCCCCAGCTTGGTTGAGTACATCAACAATTAGCGACTCTGACGCGACAGGGAAAAGTCCCTGCAACGTCCTGCGCTGCTCCTCGCTGCTTGTCATATTTGTTGCCTTGGTGGTGCTCTGTTGCTTTGTTGTTTTGCTGACGGTGACGGTGAGACCCGGTTCGAGAGTTGGGTTATTAAAGTTTTTCTTTATGAAAACTTTCGTAATTTAATTCGCCGTTATCTGGACTTTTTTTCTTTTGTTTTTTCCGTGTTGGGTTTTTTGATGACACTCGACAAGGGTTTTGGGGGAATTCGATACCACAACTGTGATTTTGGTTTTTTGTATGTTGCCAACCTTTTGGGCTACAGAGTGGAACTGAGTACTTTGGCAATAATTCTACCTCGGCATAGTGGGCAGAGGACAGTGGGTGCACCACCTGATATGCATGCCATGTGGCAGCACTGGTGTCCGCATTGTATGAACACGGTATCTGAAGAGGGTTAAGAGACTTGATATGTGGTAGGGGTAATAGAAATAAATTGACAAGAAAAGGCTAACCGGGAGTTGGGCCAAGGCAGATAACACATTCTTCCGAGGGAAACTGCTTCTTTAGTGTAGCTAAAATGGAAGCGTTCGCATTGGTGGTGTACTCATTGAGCAGGCTTTCAACAATCCCACTCAGTTGTACATTTGTAAGAAGTGGTTCAAGGTGCATCCCTGAAAATAGGTTCAGTGCATTTAAAATACCCCGCATCTATTACCGGTCCAAATGGAAAGACCAAGGATACAAAGTTCTGTAGAAGAGTTGAGAAACAGAGGGAAAGGGTTGTGAATGACTACCTCCTGGGGTGTCGAAATTATATTGCTGCCCAGTCTCAACAGAATTAACGGCAATAATCCTAAAACAAATGAGAAAACTACCAAGTTTTGGGTGTACCTTGATCCCGAGACTACATTTCCAGCCTGTTAAAGCATAAGAATGCAAGGGGAAATGATCTGGCACACCTGAGCAGAATTGACTACATCGTCAGGTATACTGAAACTCCTTTCTGCTGATGAGGTAGATGTCGTTGTGCTTTCTCGAGAGGACACACCACCTCCCCTCCCGCCTCTCCCTCTGCGGGATTGGCTAACAGCTTTACTTTTTTTCTAGTTCTTTCAGTCAAAGAAATTCCCAAAGAAAGGATGACTGACCTGATAGCGTTTTTCCTTGTGAAGAGTTTCTGGTGAATTAGACCTTGACCTTGAGCGCTCTCCGCGTTGGCGTCTTGCCTTGCACTCCTCCATTTCACTTCTGTATAACGTACTGTCTCGATCGCTGTCTCCTGTTGGTTGTCTTGCTCTTGGTCGCGTGTGGGGTGTTGTTGCTGGAGGGGCCACGGGAATTTTGCGAACAAATACTTCAACGCATTTCCAGTCAGTACTTTGGAATAAAGTGGCCATTTCAGGAATAGCTGATGTGCCCACAACGGACAAGTAGAAGTACGTTCCCTGTGTGGCTTCACCTGTTTGCTTGCTCTACGTTCAATGCTTAAGTCGAAAAAATAGGAAAGGATAATCCTTATAAATACCCGTTGCTCATCTTCCTGTACAGTAACAGCTTCACTAGTTCCTGTTGATGTACTCTTGGTCACACCTACCAATTTCATCGATCTGTTTGTCCGTTGATCACACTCGATACGGTACCTAAGTTGTTGAGAATGGGAATTATTGGTTGGTTGTCGCACGATTCGCTTGGCTTGAGTTCATTCACTTGGTTTACTCCCCACGCTGGTCCAGGGTCAACTTCACGTACTTGATGTGCAGTGTGAAGTACATTAAAGTTGATAAATCTGGGTAGTAATAAAGTCAAAGGAAGAACAAATGGAACTGCCACTTACCCGGGCTGTGGGCCTTCAAAATGCGTGAGGTTTGATATAACAAAATCAAACTCCCTGTTATTTGCACTCAACAGTTCTTGAAAGTAGCTCGCACTCCCTAATGACAAGTTTAACACTCCAAAACAAACCGAAAAAATAAAAACAATACCGCAGTAAGGGGGTATAGCCACGGGTGGGGGGCAAGTCCTTTTTGTAAGCACCGAGTTACAGTTGCGTGGGATCACAGTGAATGCAGCCACTGGCTGCCCCTGAACCTCGCTAAACAACACAATCGTAGATCTAGGATACAACGGTCTATACGCCTGTTCAACGTAGGAGTGTTAGTATATTTAAGCATTATTGTGTGCCAAAATAAAAAAAAAAACAAAAAAAAGATGGCAAAGAGGCAGGCAACTAATGCCACTCAAAACGAGGGACAAACTTGGTACACAAATCCTTCCACAGTCCTTGAATCCACAAGCTCAAAAAACTCGCCGTCGAGCAACGCCATCCTTTTTGACAAACAACAAATTTTCGAAATTTCTGCCGAAAGGCCAGGCCCAAAACAGGTGTGATTCCAAACCGAGAAATCAAGAAAAAACACTGAGATTGCCTTATCTGTGAATTGTACTCGCGAACTTAAAAACGCCAACCAATGGCACCAATTCAGAAACAGAGCACAAGTAAACAAGGGCACAGTTCTTTAGAAAATCAAAATACAGAAGCATCAGTCCCTTGTGGTTTGTGGTTGTTTCTTCTATTGTACCCTTGGTCATAGCTGTTAATGTGAGCCAGAAGTGACCCTCTGGATCATAGCAGGGGGCATGTGGTGGGAGTGCTGGAAGGCCCGCATGTATTCAATTGGAATTGTACCTAATGCAACCACCGGCTGAGAACCAACCATGAGTCCGCTGTAGTTGTTGGGCTTGTACCTCTCCAGGGTGCTTAAATCTATTTGGAATTCTGTTAGTTTGGGGTTGGGAAAGATGGAACGGGTGTGGTACCCCCATTGGCTATTTTGTTGACCATATCTTTGAGTGCTTCCAGTGTATTCATTTTCATGAACGGACATGATGCACAGCCGCCAGCAAGGGAGCAACCCTGCAAAGCAAATAAGGATAATAACGAAATAAAAATAGGTGAGCGTTACCTCTCCGCAAGATACACCCGGGATCACAGGTAACGATGGGTCATCAGATGTGGTTATTGCCTTGTCGTTGGTGAGCTCCAAGTACTTTGAAGGGAATGCATTTGAAAACCTGAGATGACACAGGGAAAATTATTTCAACCGCAACACCAGATTCTGGCCTTTTTTTTAATATGCTTTGTACTCGTCTCACAATGGAGGTTGTCATTCCTTACAATAGTGTTAGGGTTTTTTTTTCTTTGTGTTTGTTTCACCTGACTCGGTTCCTAAAATGCAACGAATTTTTGATGGGGTTCCAGCTGCAATGGCCTCCTCTGTTTTCTATGTATGCTAGATTACGATCTTCCTAAAAAAAATTTGAAACCTTAGTGATAAAATCCAAAATGTTGGATGTGGATCCAACGACCCCCTTTCCTTGGGCCTGCTGTTGAATAGCAATTTCGAACATTTCACCTTGTGTATTGAGTTTTTTCAGTTGCGCAAGTTACATAGTTACCTGGAACTTCTAGGTGAGCAGCACAGAAAGCATCAGACTCGGATCCAGTGATGTACATGCTCTTGATCCTATTTACAACCTCACTGCCGAACATGTGGTGCACAAGACAATAACCACCGTTATAAAAGTGGAATTGGTTCTCAACTAGATTTCTGATCGTTTCTCTGGTGTGCTGCGAGCAGTAAATTGGGTTTAGGGGAAGCTCAAAGGCGCATACCTTGGGATGTAATTGTGTGGAAACCTCTTCTGGCGATTGAGAGATATGCTTAAACAGTGTTTGCAAGTTCTTGCCCATGTAGGAATCCGGCCCATACAGTATATGAGCAGTTGGGCTCTTTTTTAGAGAAGAAAAAATAAGGTAATTGAATGATATGAGGATAGCAGAACCTCCGCAGAAAGTTCCAAAATTGTCTCAACAACATTTGAGGAAGTGCATGTTATGGTGGGAACAATAGCATGTGCTTTTGCCTTAGTCAACAGACTTGTGTTAATATAAACAACGTGTGCTGAATTGGGGTGTTGTTGAGCTTCAGTAGAAAGCCATTCAAAGTAAGTATCTTTCTCGGCGGCAGTGGCAAGGGAGCAACCTTGTTTGAAAATGTTACTGAAGTCGGTTCACTTGAGACACACCTATTGGATCCAAACAAAGCCTGAAAACAGGGACGTTTGGGAAACCATTCATATCAAGAACAGCTCTACAATTCTCACTCATAAAATCCACACCAAGGCAAAGAATGACCCTCTTCCCAGCTTTGGCCATTCGAATCTGCCACATTACCTGAGAAAGTATTTGATTGCAACATCACATACAGCAGCATCACCCATTGCCAAGGAATCCGCAATGTACACACTTCCACCCGCCAAAATTCCACTTTCTGCCTCAAAAGCAGAAACAGCAGTGAGCAAGCCTTGAATACTTGCATCCATGTAAAAATGTGAAACAATTCCAATGTGGTGACTATTGAATGCATTTGCCAGGGCCACAACTTCCTCTCTCCTGGGAGCCAAAAATTCAGCCTGCCTCTCAGCAAATGACCCTGCAAAAGTATTCTCAGACAATACTTGGACTTCACTAGTTCCCAAAACCTAAAATCCAAAAGACCCACACATAACCCCTCCCACAATCGGTATCTCCCTCACACCTTGAGGAATGAGCTTGTCGTGACAAATCATCAACGACGGGAACTCTGTCGTCTGCGCAGTGCCCACCCCTTCATACTTCGAGAGGGCCGCCTCCACCTTGGCTCGTCTGGCCGGATCAACCACACTTATGGGAGTCGTTGTAGTCACCAACAAAATAAGAAACACTGGGAGGTTGACATACGGTGCTGTAGTCGAAGCCATAATCAAAAAAAAGAACTTATGATGAATAAGACACAAATTTGTGATTGCCTCTTAGTTAGTCCAACCAACAGATCAGCTGGATCTGCCGGCTTCGGGGAGTGGGAAGGTTCAGGGTTTTTTGTTGCAGGTTGGCTTGTGCTTTGGCCAGTGGGAACGCTGGCACTCTGCCGAGCAGTACCAGACCAGGTGGCAGCGTGAACAGTATTTGGAGGAACTGTGTGTAGAATGGTCAGCTACAAATTAGGGTGATAAGAGGGGTGGGTGATTGTGCATACATTTTGCGGCATACGGCGCATGTGTGCTGTGTGGGAGGAGATGGTGATGGTGATGGTGAGGGTGAGGGTGCCGGTGGATGTGAAGGACTGGTAATGCCATTATTGCTACTTGGGGGTGGCTGTTGTGCTGTCGGGGGGATTGCGTTCGACACATCAACAGTGGAGGCTACTTGCCGAAATAGCTCCATCTCCATGGTGTGTCCACCAGTTCCGGAACTGAAGGCATGTCGCACGCAGTCATCCATGGAGCCTCCTTCTGTGAAAGAAAATATCCAGTATGCTCTTTCGATGAACTTCTTGGCGTTTGACATGTCCCCTGTGTGAATTGCCGCCAGAGCACCACGCATTGCTACAGGAAAAACTGTGGGGCGAGAATAGTACTCAACCCAGGGGAGTTCCAGTACCGTTTTACATACACGGCCTGTCAGTGCACTAAGTACAAGTACTTTTGGAAGGCTCTCACAACAACTTGCATATCTTGAGGCTGCAGCACCCATAATAGAGCAGAAGGTGAGCCAAAATGCGTGATGGGGGCCCAGTTGCTTTTTTAGTACCTCCTCCTTATTCACCATACAATCAACGAGTTCGCTATCTCTTCCACTACGCCAAAGTTGTGTCCATGCCTTTCTCTGTCCTTCTAGCTCCTCGGCAAGGTGTGGTGCCATTATATTGCAGATGTTGCAGCGGTAACGTGGAAACTCTGAACTGAGGTTGTCTGGGTTGAGTATGCGGGCACAGTGAGTGCAACGTTGAGCCATCATTCCACATTCCATGTCCCAAATTGGGGAACCCGGCTGAGATGTACATCTTTCACACGCACATGTGAATCCACGGTTCACCTTGAGATCTTTTTGTCTTGCAAAATTGTTTTGCTCGAGCTCTCTATAACTGATAGTAACTTCCTCCCCAGATTGAATGTCTTTTGTTGCTCTTACAACCAACTTATCACCTGTTACGAACCAGAATGCATTTGGTAGACAGCTGTGATTGAATCCCGAGCCCAAAAAATATAATCCAGATCCCTTGTTGCAGAGTGTCTCCGCGTGGAAGTTGTTCTGAGTAGAAAAGCAATTTGACCTGCAAATTTGTTTTATCAACCAAATATCACTCACAGTGAGGCCAGTGGTATTATTCAAACCCCACTTCAGTTGAATAGCTCGCAAGTCTAATTTATCCACCGCAAGTCCACGAATATTGCCACATGGGTGCAACCATCTGAGCACATCAAGAAGAGGGTCATCTTGTTTCCTCAACTGCGCAATTATTTCTTCCACGAGGGGCATTTCAAGAACACCGTCGTTCTCCCTGTGTGTCACAATACAAGGATCCTCCACAAGAAGGATGGAACCTTTTGGGATCCTTTCTTTGGCAATTAACCCACGCTCTTTTGGCCCAGGAATGGTGGAAAATTCCAGTGGCCCGCAGAAATTGGAAGTCGGGCGAGTGAGGTGTGACTGCACTTTGCGGGCATACTGGTCCAAGTCTGCTACTGCTTTATCAGCTTGCAATATTGCAGGCGGTATCCACTTATGTAGAATATAGTGATCCCCGATATTGAGAAGCACCAACTTGAGCAGGGATAGTGCGTGCGCACACAGTGGATCAAACTTCAAGGCAATCCTGCAATAGAATACAGAGAGGTGCCTCCTTTTGAGTGCGAGACACGCTTCAGCGGCACTGGAAGAAATTCGAGCAATAAGTTCTTGACAAGAGGGCACGAGTATCTCCAAAGTAGCCATAGGTTCTTGAAGAGGGTGGATGTGTTCAACCGGGGGAATTTCCACAAGATGATCAAGAGCCGATCTGAATTGGGATAGAGCAGTGTTGAAATCCCGAGCAACCATTTTTGAATTCCCTGTGGCTTCAAGGGCAATTGCCTTTTCCATGTGTTGTTGCGGAGTTTCCAGCAACCGATTGTGTTCGTTTAACACCTGATCACAGGTCTTTCCAAAGAACACAGTTTCTGGATCATCAACACGAAGGCCTGGCCACCCATCAAAGAATCTCTTGTACCAAGGGTGCAAAATGGTGACTTTGGTGCCGATGCCATACTTGCTGTGGTTTGGTGGGAAGATTCCAGTGCTTTTTGTAAGATTGTAAACAGACAACCTGCACACACTTCCTTGGTCATCTCTGTGTAGAAGATTAATGACGCGTCGAGAATAAATGACAAGTGTGAAGAGTGGAAGGCGTACTCAAACACAGTGGACAGGGCCGTGGTGCTTGAAGTCTTGAAACAACGGGCAATGATTTTTCCCCCAATAACTTTGTTGAAATACGGAAGCGACGACGGGTGCATGTCGGACAGAATGATGCTGGAATACCTTTTGTGTGGCATTTCCGAAACACTCAGAATCGATGTCCGCTCGGAACCTTTTTTGTGTGGGAGGGGGAGGGGGGGGGGGAAAGTGAGTGAGTCGGAACATCATCTAGAGCAGGAACAAGTGACATAGACGAAGCGGAAAACTTCAACCGGGGGTTGGGTTCATCCTCTCATCCACATTAAAAGCAGCAAGTGACTCATCGTGGTCGCGGAGTACTTCAGATCGGGAGGGGAAAAAGTCGCGGCGATCTTGTTACGACCAACTGTTAACGCCACGCACAACAACAATAACAAAAAAAAAAAAAAGTCATGGCGTTGCTCCCACTGTGCTGAAAATTCAAACTACCGGGAGAGCTGCCCTGGGAAATTGCGTCGCTTAGAATTGCCAAGCTGTTCCGGCATTCTTCTTCGTCCCCAATTGACATCACGTCTTGCAGTAGCTTTAATGTCGCTTCTAGTCCCTGTGGGTCCATCATCTCCACTTTTGCGGTACTTAGAGAAAAGTGTTCCAGTTGAAAATTGGGACTGACATCGAGGAGGTGGTAAGGTTCAGGGTGTTTTGTTGCAGGTGGGCCTGCGCTTTGGCCAGTGAGAACGCTGGCACTCTGCCGAGCAGAATGTGGCGAAACCAATTTGGGATCGAAGAGACGTGAGACTTCGCGAATCAGAAAGTGTGGCCCTTGGCCTAGTACTTTTTGTTTGCCAGAGCCAACGCGGGGGGTGAATTCTTGTTTAAGATGCGCCAAATATTGGGGTGGCAGATCATTTAATGTGTCAGCGGTGTCTGTCGCAGGAGTTTTTTTTTGGCATATAACCTCATTTTGTTGTTCTGTGGCACATCTTGCATGATGACGCATCTCTCGTCACTCGACGATGATATAGAGCTGAAGATTATGGTATTGGTGCCTTGCTGGAGACACTAGAAACATTGCGCGGGCACGGGATCTCATATTTATACCTATCAGGTTGTGGGACCTCCTGCAGCGGGAAAATCTTCCCTAGTAATGAAATATGTTCACGATTGTTGGCGGAGCACTTACACCCGCAGCGAAGGTTGTTGCTCTCTTTTGGTCACCGTGTTTGTAATCCTTTGTTTGCTCAGGCGTCAATGTGCAGTCGATGTTGCGGGAAATTGAACAACAGAGGGTTATAATCAAACTTGTGGATGTTCCTATCTCTGAGGCGAGTTTGTCCACTCCCTTTAACAGTACCTGACTTTCTTTTTAGCTAAAAGGTCCAAGCAAAAAGTGGATATTTAACAACTATTCGTCAGTATTGGTTGTTGTGAGAAGTGACCAAGCTCAAGCGGTATTAACTGTTATCATACCGTTTTATAACAGACCAACTAATTTTTGGAAAGGACATTAAAGAATGGAGTGAAATATGTGCAAGTATGTCAATACAAGTGTGTGACCGAGTACTGCTCATAAATAAGGCGGATGCTCCATTTCCCACTTTCCGAAAGACCTTAAATAAGGTGACAACTCTCCTCCCTCTCATCTTCTAACAAATGCAGCTTTGTGTACAATACGGTTTCCCTAAGTGGAGCTTTTCATCTATTTATGACAGTAAACACTTACCCTGAAGAGCCTACAGTTTGATTGATTTATTTTAGAGCATTCTATATGCCAACCAATTGATAACATCGTTGCCGACGCAGTGAGAAATATCTGTCAACACTCACCCCCGTCACTTACTATTCCCGAAGTACCCAGCTCGTACCTTTCACGAGTTGACCAAGACTGGAAAGAAAGGCATACAGTACTACTGGTTTTCATGCACCTGTATTTTAGTACACTAACTCCATTAAGCAACATGTAGCAGATTTTTTTGGGCACCTTAGGCAGAATCTTGAATTTCTATCAATAAATTCAGAGGAAGTAACTCATTTGCATCAACTTCTGAGGTCCCAGGTGAGTAGTTGCCTATACAATGATAGCAATAAGACATGAAACAAGTCGGAACAAGAACAAGAGGAACTGCTCGAACTTCTAAGACAATTTGAAGTCAGGCCATTGCAAGAAATGGAGTTCTTCTATGGTTTATCCTTAGGCTGATAAATTTCAATCATAAACTCCCAGAGAACTCACTTGTTTTGCTATCTAATCTCTCACTTAAGTGGCAGAAAGCCATCACCGCAGAGTTGGGTAAAATCGCGATTTATAATGTCAAAGATCCAAGTTCACAGTGAACCTAAGTAACACCCCTCAACTAACTCCCTTCTTAGTGGAAGTCGGGAGAGTGCGTGTCTGGCCCCAGCCTAATATTCTTGAGTGCACAACCCGTACCCGTAGTGTGCCCACCAAAAAACCTATGCGGTGGTATCAGGCCTTGGTTTGTTCCTTCTTATTGGAGCTGCGACACTTACAATACTATCCAGGGCACAAGTCGAGCACAAACATCCGGTTCCTGCACACTCCCACCTCCCTGCATTTCATCTGCAGGGGACCCACCTTTACCAGGGTCCCAATCATAAAGAAAGTTCAAACAAGGAAGTATTTTATATCTACTTCAAAACAGTACAGGGCAAGACTGATGATTTACTTTGAAAGCATCATCTTAACGAACTCCTCGTAGTTGATTTGCCCGTCACCATCAACATCAGCTTCCTTTATCATTTCGTCACACTCTGCCTCTGATAGCTTCTCACCGAGGTTTGTCATCACCTGTTGAAACGAGAGGGAGGGGAAAACAAAAGAAGTAAGGGAACGTAAATATAAATAGTATAGGGGAAACAAACATGGCGGAGTTCCGCCGCGGAAATAAAACCGTTGTTATCCTTGTCAAATACCTGAAAATTAAAGTTTTGTGTTTCTTCAAGTTTGAAAGAACCCAAACCTTGAAAGCCTCTCGGATTTCGTCTTCACTGTCTTCGTCCTTCATTTTTTTGGACATCATCGTAAGGAATTCAGTAAAATCGATTTGGTTGTTGCCGTCTATCGTTCGTGTGGATTGTTTTGTTAATTTTGTTGTGCATAACTAAATGAAAGAGGGAGGAGGATTAGCAGGAAATGTGTACTTGCATCAACATCACGGATCATTTGTTGAAGTTCAGCGTCAGTAGGGTTTTGACCTGAACGCATACATTATTTCAGGAAATATAAAGAAAAAAGAAGATTACCTAAGGAACGCATCACGGTACCCAACTCAGCACTAGTGATGTTGCCGTCGCCATCGCGATCGAACAAGGAAAACGCTTCTTTAAATTCGGCAATTTGGTCCTCGGTGAGGTCGAGCTTTTACACCAACTTGAGTGCACTCGTAAAACAAACGCGTTTGGCGACGTCGGTTGTAGGTATTACCTTCGCAGTTTCAGCCGCAGCCGTCATGTTGTTGTTTGTTCCTTGGTTTTTTTTTCTTTTCTGATCGATGGATTTTCAAATTTGCCTAAGCATCTGAACAACAAGAGATGAGGATCCTCATGCCTCTCAGAGGCATGTTATGCGTGTGGTGGTTCTTTTTTTTAACAAAGAAAAAATACAGCAGGGAGAGTGAGTTGTTGTATTTGAGAGTGGCAAAATTTTGATTTGGCCTCATCAAGAACTCGTCAAGGTACAGTGAATTAGGCACCGAAGCCGTAAAGAGTCCTTCCTTGCCTCTTGAGAGCATAAACAACATCCATTGCTGTCACAGTTTTCCTCTTGGCATGTTCCGTGTAACTGTGGTGTGTTTGTGTTGTTATCATAGACAAGAAACAATAGAAAGGAAAAAAGAAGGAAAAGAGGAAAGAAGGAAGGAACACTCACGTGACAGCATCCCTGATCACGTTGTCGAGGAAGATCTTGAGCACGCCCCTCGTCTCCTCGTAAATGAGCCCCGAGATCCTCTTGACACCACCGCGCCTCGCGAGCCTTCGGATGGCTGGTTTGGTGATTCCCAGGATGTTGTCGCGCAGGATCTTGCGGTGTCTCTTCGCTCCCTTTCCTCCCTTGCCTCCCATTGGAAGTCCCTTCCCTCCTTTTCCTCGTCCTGATGACATCTTCTTCTTCTTGTGGTAGTGTCGTGTCGCAAATACGCACTAACAGATCTCTTTGATTGGTTCCTAGTTGTTTTTTTATTGTTTTTGTCTTCTTGT
Source organism: Pelomyxa schiedti (assembly GCA_020536535.1). Taxonomy (NCBI): domain Eukaryota; phylum Evosea; order Pelobiontida; family Pelomyxidae; genus Pelomyxa; species Pelomyxa schiedti. The sequence goes on along the minus strand of JAHLWZ010000873.1, from coordinate 24,508 downwards.
TTTTTTGTCGGTTAAATAGCTCGATCTCTTCGAAATTTCTACTTTCCGTTTCGCAATCGCTCCTCCTATTGGCCGCAAATTTCGAAAAGAGTGGGGAACAGAAAGAGACCTTGTTTCCATCAACCCACACCTCTTTGATGTGACGATCGTCTGCCAGGTGCAGGAACTTATTCACCAAGTCCAGCCTAGTGTCATAGCCAGAGAACACTTCAATGGCCCCGGTTCGTTGCCCGGTGTTGGGCACCACAGAGGCCACAATGGCATCAAACTGCTTTCCTGCCTGCAGAGAGCCTAGTGTGTCATCCATGCCCAGTGACCTGGCCCCGCCTTCAGTTGCTAGCCACAGGGCCCCGCCAATGTCTATTCTCCCACCACTGGCAATAACTGCGGAGCGCACTGCTGACAGCATCGAGGGATTGTAGCCTCCGGCAACATCTGTGCCCAGTCCAACATTGACACCATTGCTGAGTAGGTGCAGCACATCCAGTACTCCGCCGGCAAAGTACCAGTTGGATAGGGGGCAGTGCGCGACCGCCGCGCCAGTGGTGGCCAACATTCTGACTTCATTGGGTTGCAGGTGCACACAGTGTGCTAGAGTGCAGGGTTTTCGTAAAAGTCCGGCTTGCATGAGGAGGGAAATGTCGCGGTCATGCAATAGTTTCTCCACGTAGGCCACTTCGTCTATGCTCTCGACGGCGTGCGTTTGCACATGAATTGGAGGGGTGTTGTACCGCGCTGCTAGTGACCCAAGTCCACGCAGTAGTTCCGATGTACACGACGGAACAAACCTGGGTGTAACGGCAGGAATAACAAGGTTCCTCGGTGATGAAAGGTCGAACTCATTCAGGAACATCTAGAAATAGTAAGAAAAAAGGGAGAATGATATGAACTTAATGTTTCTCGCATGAAGTTCACCAAGAAACCTGGGCATCCTGCAAGGACCCCTCAGTTGTTTCGGATATGTAACCAGGAGGACCCAGCTGATCCATACTCACCACACCAATAATTGCCCTCTGCCCACGGTTGCACGCAATCCTCGACAATGTTGTAGTGCTGCTCACGTCCGTTGTTGCAAAGTACTGTGCTAGTGTGGTACCGTGTGCCAAGCAAGAGGAAACCACGCCGTTGTAGACGGCATCCCGAAAAGTAGCATCCCTAGCAACTTTCATTTCAGTAGCATACGCGAATCGAGGCAGCCAATCGTTTATAAGCGGCAATCCCACCCCGCAGCCACAAAAAGCGTACTGAGGGGCGTGTATGTGCAGGTCTATCATTCCCGGCATCAAAAACTCGCAGTCTCTCAGCCTGTGCACTTCCACACCCTCGTGGCAAGAAACGCCGCCGCACGACGCGCTGTTACGCAGAGCAGCGCCGACGATGTCGTCGTTCTCGATCAAATCGCTCTCCGCGCTAACAGACGATATTGTGCCGTTAATGTCAACACTGACACACATGCCCTCAGACAGATCTAGGCCCCCACCAACAACAGGAGATCTTCCACGCACACACGACCCAACAAACAAGCGATGCATCTTGCACAGCCACGAAAGAGTACGGGGTTTTTTTTGTTTTTGTTTCTTCGGATTGGTGCCCGAAATCTGACCAATGAGAGAGCAGTTTTTTAATTTTGTTGCATTAATGTCCCCGCTTTAAAAACAAGAAAACAAAAAAAATATTAAATTACAAATTAAAAAAAAAAACACAACACTACCGAGCCGCACGTGCGCGACAAGCAATTACCACAACAAGAACCAGAAGATGTCATCAGGACGAGGAAAAGGAGGGAAGGGACTTCCGATGGGAGGCAAGGGAGGAAAGGGAGCGAAGAGACACCGCAAGATCCTGCGCGACAACATCCTGGGAATCACCAAACCAGCCATCCGAAGGCTCGCGAGGCGCGGTGGTGTCAAGAGGATCTCGGGGCTCATTTACGAGGAGACGAGGGGCGTGCTCAAGATCTTCCTCGACAACGTGATCAGGGATGCTGTCACGTGAGTGTTCCTTCCTTCTTTTTCCTTCCTTTTTTTCCTTCTTTCCTCTTTTCCCTTCTTTGTGTTCTCTTCTTCGTTCTTACGACACCACAGTTACACGGAACATGCCAAGAGGAAAACGGTGACAGCGATGGATGTTGTTTATGCTCTCAAGAGGCAAGGAAGGACTCTTTACGGCTTCGGTGCCTAATTGCGGCTGCCTCATCAAGACGAACGCGTAGTAGTTAGTGTGGATGCGCTGTTGCCCTGTACATTGTTCCCCAAGGCAACGCCACACTGTTGTGTAAAGAAAACCAGTAATTGAAGTGTTTCTCAACACTACAAACAAAAGGCTTCTTTTTCTTATCTCGTATCTCCTCGCTTTTCTAGTAAATCGATCGATCTATGTGTTACCGAAGGGTCGTTGCGGTTTTGTGCTTTGCCTTATGCTACTGCGTGTCTGCGGCATTGCCTGAACAAGTGATCATCTTGCATGACAAGGACCATTCGTTGGCAGCGAAGCAGATACGGAGGTACATCTACGCCTCATCAGGTAGAGGACACTTCCTTGTTGTTGGTAGTGGATCACAATTGACACGTCCCGCCACAGGCACACTGCCGGATATTTCCACGCCGGAGGACCTGCTGGATGGCGGCGGGGTGTGGTTCACAACGGAGTCAGGGATCCACGGGCGCGGAGGCAGGCTTGCAGCACGCGTGGAGGAATGCTGCGTGAGGGACGGGGTGTTTGACACACTGAATGCGGGTGGGCGGGAAGATCGTGGGCAGCATATTTTGCACACGTGCCATTTTCCTTCTCTGGGCAGTTCTGGAAAGGTAAGAAAGTCGAAGATAGGAGAAGATAAGATTTTGGTTTAACTTGGTTTCTTGTTTGAAATGTAAATTGAGGCATACCTTAATGTCAGGGAATTAAACCAAACCCTCATCTAAAACAAAAACAGACAGCAGATATAACAGTTGGACTTGGCCTTGGGTACACTGGTACATTATATGCTGCATATACTTTTATTGAATATTTGGGAGTCCATTTTGACATTCATAGGGGTACGCTTTATATTACTTTTCTAATGCGTTGATATTCATTTGGCTTCAAGATGTTATTCCAATTCAAAGACAATTGGAAATTCCCTTGTTTGACAAAGTATATCTCTCACCCGATTTTGATGTTCGCGGTCTGCAACCGTTTCATGATTTTCCTGAGGGACCAGACTGGTGGGGTGTGCAGGTTTCATCCTCCTGCTGCTTTTTTTGACTCAAAACTTCGTTTTTTCCAGGAGTACAACCACCATGCAACCCAAATATCCAAGATGAAAATGAATTTTATAGGACTACATACCTACCCACTTTATGAACCAACTGTATGGGTTGGTACTGATAGTGATTTCAATTCTGATGGGACTGTAAAGGTAAAGTACAACCCTCAAACTTTCTCATTTTAATTATGTGAAGGTATCATATCCCACCTCATACATGACTTCCTTGCGTGGAGATTGGGGTTATTTACCCAAAACAACAAGCAATTATTAGTGTGTAGTTCAACAATTTCCGGGTAGTTGGTGTGACTCTCCCGTTTTCAGTTATGGCAGTGCACTCCTCTACTCCAGTGATTGCACACAAGGCCTTTCCAACATCAATACTGGTGCTTTTTGCCCAGTTCCAACAACCAATGCGGATGATAATACCGTCTTTAATAGTGCTGGAAACTTACTCAGCCAGTCGTTTGCCTATGCTCATGCCTTACAACTCAAAACTTGTGTCGGAACCGAAACTCCACTGGCAAAACCAGATCAGTCTATCGATTCTGTCACATATTATTCTGGAATATTTGACAGAATAAGTAAGACATATGATATTGACTATTACTGGGTGTGGACAAGTGAAGATTGGGAATGGTCCAAGTAAGCAATAATTGCTAGTTGGTTTTCTGAACCTTCTCAGTTATCAACAAAATGATACAATTGTACAGCAGGCAGTACAAGATATGAACGATGCTTTTACTGCAAGGAATCTTGTCAATGCCACCTTCCAACTGGCTACATGTGGATGGGTTTTAGGACCCTCACCAAACAGGTTCCTTCTTTCTTTTATTTTGGAATTTTGACTGTGTCGTGGCAGAGCTTACTTCGATGATGTTCTTCCTTCGGAATACATTTTGAGTTCCATTGATCAACAGGTTGGAAAAAGTGCTGTAGATCCCGCTTATGCAGATGTGAAAAACCATAGAAAATGGGATATCCCTTGGATGGAAGATGACCCCTCACTTACTGCTCCACAGCTATGGGTATCAAGGTTTATCTTCATTTTACCACGAAAGAACTCAAATCGAGAAGAACTATTGAACACGCAAAAGATGCTTTGTCATATGGGTGCGAGGGTCTTCCTGGAATAATGTGGAGAACGGTAGCTACAAGTCCCACGATCAGTGCACTTTCACAAGTTACTTGGGATACCTCTCTCACACCAGAAATGTTTTGGAATGATTGGTCTGTAAGTCAGTTTGGCCCCGATGCAGGACCAAGCATTGCCTCAATTTTTGAGTCGATTGACAGCTTCAGTGAGTTAAGTTTCCCTTTGCTTTTAAGGCTAAGTGCCAATTAGATCTGCCAACTCCGGCAACTTGGACCAACGGGCCGGGTGGAATGGTGCCAAACTCTGAGTTATGGGATAGAGTAGCCCAAGAATACGACTTTGTTGATAAGCTAACGGCCCTAAGAGAGCAGATTACAGTGACTTCCATCTCCCTTACTTGTTCCTCAAGTAATGGGACATTTCAGGACATAGTTTATTTGGATAATTTCGATTACTGGCTTAATAGTTTTTACTACATGCGTGATATGGCCCACGTTGAATGTGCCTGGGCACAACTTGAGGCAGCATTAAACCTTGTTCTGGCAATTGACAACCCAGACATAAGAAAACAAGTGGCAATTGACACCGCACTACCAATTCGGGTGGAAATGGTAGGCTTATGGAACAGTATGATGACGAATCTTCAAGCAACTGTCACCAGCACAGGAGAGCTGGGTACTATCATGGTTCCCTTACATCATCTTTTTGTCTATTTATTTATTAAATCCTTATTATAGAACATGGAGCAGCATAACACACCGTTAGCAATTGGTGCTCCTGGTGCCATACTTGCTGGAATCCTCAGTGGTTGTTCTGAACCCTCACCAAGGTGAAATTTTTTCTTCCATGTCATTCTTCTTATTCTTTCTTTAGTGAGTATCTGGGTTGCTATATTGACTCCTCCGATCGTGACCTTGATGGATATAGTTTCTCAGACGCTTCCATGACCGTTTTGATGTGTTCATATGCATGCGCAATCCTACGGTCACCCCCCTACAAGTATTATGGTCTTCAATATTCCACTTACTGCTTCTGTGGTGACTCTTTTGGCGAATACGGCCGCGTTGATGACTCTGAGTGCAGTAAATTCCATCTTTCCATCTCATCTCTTAGCATTGTTATGAAGATATGCCATGCGGTGGTGACCAGAGTGAAATGTGTGGCTCAGCTTGGAGGAACAGTATCTACATAAATTCGTGTAATGCTTCGTATTCCGATCTTCCACCCGATGCAGTACCGTCTTCCACATATCTTGGCAGCACTCCTCGGCTGATTATACCAACCCCACGTGACACCATGCTTGCTACAGAACAATTTGAACTGAGTGCCATGGTACTAAGTGCCCCACAAGTCACGCCTCCTGAACTTTCACTCTTCATGCGGCTTCTCGGGGAGGATGGTTTGTTTTTTCAATTCACCATAAATACCACTCAAACACATTCCAGAAAGTTTCCTGGAATACGCTATGTCCCTTGTGAGTCAGGGAAGACAAGTGTACACTGTACAACTTCCCACGGCAGCGACCCCTTCGGACTTTGAATATTGTATGTAGTTATCTTATTTCAGTAAGGTGATTTCGCAAATTAGATGTACAAGCAAATGTGAATGGGACTATGCTGGTGTTCCCTGTTAATGTACCTCTACAGTTCCAAACGGTTGTTGTGTTTTGAAGAGGAAGAATCTTATTTTTCCACTGGTGTTTTTTTTATTCACGCACATGAGGTAAACGAGGCATTGCCTGTCTCAATAAGTGACACAATCATGCCATACAATCCAAGGACTTCGCCAAAAATCAAGACAATCAACAACTTCACAAACAGAGTGGCAACAGCCGCTGTGGAGACGGCTATGCCTTTGCCCACAATTCCCAGTGTAAATCTTGTGTGTCGTAAGTGGAAAAGGAAGTGTGGCTGTGTATTGTAGTAGATAAAACTTACCCAGCAAGCATATTGCAGAAGCCAGTGATAAGACCGGCTGAAAACATTTGGTAACCAGCCATGTAGTCGTTGGCAGCAATTGGCCAACATGCTTGGGTTTGTGCTTTTGTGGTCATGATGATAGATACGATAATGCCGTAAATGGATAGAGCTTCACAAAACAGTATACTGGTAACAAAGGTTACTACTTGCAGTAAAACTCAAACCATGGATAAATCACAAGAAATGAAAAATTAAAAAAAAAGACCCACCTAACCAAATTACGAGTTTCTAATCTGCCTTTGTGAATAGATACACCCAAGGTAGCCGTGCCGATTGTCCAAATACCCCTTCAAAAACGCGTGTGAAAAAACGGCGCAAAAACGAGAAACAACCATACCAAGAAGAACCAACAACCGAAAGGCCAATGCACAAGGCCAACCCCGTGCACGCCCACAAGTACGGCGATTCCATCAGTATGGTTACGATGAAGTTCCCCATGTCACAACTACAGCGGTGTGGTGTTGTAGTGTCGTAGATCCGGTGTTGCCTTGGTATGCACAGTGAACCTTCGGTGGCGTAGCACCAACAACTTCTTGAAAAATAGATGTGAACAAAGGGGAAAACATTGCAATTGATTTTTGAAGAAACATCTCCTTCGGATAGAACTCTCGATGATTCCTTTATTCTATCACCCCAGTCCCAGCTGCCAAAGCCAAGAGAATTCCACACCGAACACAGAATGACAACTCCGCCGGCCAACTACTTCCGCAAAGACAGAAATTGGGCCCCCTCCTCAGCTTTCATCAAAAAACAAATAAATCACGCAAGGGGATGCAGCAGGCCAACTTTCCTTCGGCAACCCCTTTCTACTCCCCATATGCAGTCACGTATGGTAATAATGTTGCCCAGCAATACCAGCCGTTTCCCGCGTCGTACGCGCAGCCAACTGCGACGCCTTACTACTATCCGCAGTATCAGTGCTCGTTCAACACTCAGCCAGCAGCTAACCCCACTTACGCTTCCCCTGTCTCTTCTTGGCCCAACATGATGCCCGTGTCTCCAACCCCTAGAGTCGGTCCGAATGTTGGCTCCTGCCACTCCCCTGCTCCAATGCAGTGCCAGCCCCAACCTCGGACGCTACCCCCCACTTCAACTATGTCCCCACACGCGGCAGTGTTTGTGCCACAAGCTTCTGCTGTCATCAACAATCCACTAAGCTCAAATCCGAAGCCCAAGCTCAACACGTTTATAACTTATAAGTCTCACCCTACGCCAACGGTTCCAGCCCCTCAAGGGGTGAACGAATCGTCCTCTACAACTACACCAACTGAATCAAATCAAGCAACAATAACCTCAACGCACTCTACTCCCACAGAGGGTACTGTGGTTCCTGACATTAACGGCTCTTCATGTTCAGCTAGTGGGGGCGCTAGTTCATCTCCAGTGGAAACAGCTGCTCAAAGGCACATGGTGTTCTTTATTGGGCTTCCCAGGACTCTGACAGAAAGTGAATTTGTTGCAACTGTTATCAAAACAACCCATATTATACCGTAAGAACTCTCTTTCCCCAATCTGTAAAATAAACAGTGAAGATAATATCGCCTGCAGTGAGTAAATACTCACCTACTGTACCAAGGACAGAAGTGAGGATTATTGGGACTAAAAGTGGAAAAAGCACTGGTTGTGCTATCATCTGCACTGAAAAACCGGATGACGCAGAAATTGTAGCACAAAATATGAACGGTTCCCTTGTGGGTGGGCTTGCAGTATTAGCCACTACTCGGCCCCCAACCAACCAGGAATTTGCTAGTATTCTCAAACCCAAAGCTGTTGTTGTAAGTTCCTCTTTCTTTGAAGTCCTCTGTTCACCAAAGTAACAGGAAAAATACCCTTGGGAAGGAGAAATTGCAGATCTTGTTAAACAATACAGGGAAAACTGCAAAATAGAATGGTACTTAACATATTTGACCTTTTGTCCATTGATTCCCTGCAGTCTCTCTCCTCCTGTGAAACTGGTCTTTGCCCTTCCTCTTCCCTCTGATTTCCCCTTTGATATTGACGGCAACAAATTGATTGTGCGTGTTGAGCTGCCAACGAGCTACCCAAATGACCCTTGTTTATTTCATCTCCTCAACTCCAATATACCTCTAAAAGTTGGCAGGTAGAAGGAAGAGTTTATTGTTGTTGTCAACTCATTTGTTCAAAGGAACATCACTGATGCAGTTGTGAGAAGAGCAAAGCAAGCATACTCAGGAAAGCCAGTGATGATCCAAGGACTATTACGGTGGATGCTGGCTAATTTAGAAAAACTTATGGTTGACAAAGTTATCACAAATGTTTGCATTATTTCCCTTTTTAGTACGGTCTAAATTCAGAAAAGGATTTCAAACATGGTATCCAAGTAATTGTACCCACAAACAAGCCTCTTGCAAAACCTCCAGCCGAATTTGCACCCAAACCTCCTCCACAGTAAGTTGATACCTTCAATCTTGATACCGTCTTGACTGAATAATATCTTAGGCAAAGCCCACCACCAGTGGCATCTGATTCTGAAGAGGAAAATGTGGAATCCGATAGTGAATCGGCGGAAGAACAGGAAGCACCAGCACCAATTCAAGGAACTTTCTCTAGTGCTACTGCTCACAGAGGGACCCAACTCAAGATCCCCCAGCTGATTTTAAGGTGGATCTACACCTATTTTATGTTTCTCACCACAAGCAAATAGTGGCATAGGCATTATGTCGTGTGTAGAGTTGGCACTTGTTGTGTTGTGTTCACGGTGCCGGCAACAAGCTGAACTCCGAGCACGACCATCTAAAAAAGTGACAAGTATGTTGCCAGGCTGCTATTTCCTCATTCGGCTGAATTTATTCAGTTGAGTGTTCAAAGTGCCATTGTGAAATTCATGTCCTGTTTCGACCTGAACCAGTGCATGAATCCTCATCTGTTATTGGATACATTGATAACGAGGTATAGTAACTTATCAAACAAACGCAATGACCTGTATGTAAGGTGTGTTCTCCCCTGGAAGTGCACCAGAGTAGTATTTTTTCTGCAGTGTGCCTGGGTTGCACTGAAGAAGTTCTATTTAAGAATAAGCCTTTTGGGATAAGCGCCACTGAAGTTTGTCGTAAATGTTTTGCACACCTTTCTTTTACTATTGACCGGTATTTTCCAGTTTAAGCAATAAAAACAGTGAAACTAACTGTTTTCAGGGTGACATTCACCAAAATAAAAGCTGCACCTGAGGCTCCAATTGTAGTGCGTAAAAAGGCACCACGGGATCCAAGGGAAGCGGCTGCCATTAAGTTGGGGAGCCCACTTCCAGAAACTGTACATTTCCACTCTACGTGTTAATTTGCTGATTGGAAATTTCTTTTCAGGGAACATGCAAGCACTATGGGCACAGTTTCAGGTGGTTTCGCTTCCCATGTTGTGGTAGAGCTTGGCCGTGTGACCAATGCCATGACACACACTCCGATCACGTTGCGGAGGTACTCAATTTCCATTCATTTCCAAGTAGCCTAACGAAACAACAGTGGGCCTCACGTGTGATATGTGGATTCTGTAGTTCAGAACAAACAGCTTCAAACACCAAATGTTCAAAGTGCTCAAGCGATTTTTCCGGCAAGGGAGGTTCCTTCTGGGAGGTAACTTTTACCCACTCTTACAAAACCACTCACATCCATTCCCAAAGGGCGGAAAGGGCTGCCGTGACCACAGCAAGATGAGCAGGAAGGATGCCCACAAACACAGCGGCATCAACAAAACTGAATCCAAAAAAAAGAAGTCGACAACCACAACCACGACCACCAAAAAAACGTAATGTCATCTGTGTAACCAATTGGCTACACATAGTATTCCAAAATTTTTTTATGAGGATAGTTTCGTGGCATTTGGACTTGGATTGAAATCCAACAGAAGAAGTGGTGGTGTAGTGCTGGTAATGTTATTTGTGGGATTTTGAGTTTGTTGTGGGCTATGTGCTGTAGTTGGAGTTTGTTGGGGAATTGTTTGAGAAAATTGTTGTGGGTGCTGGGTGTAGGTAGGGTGTGTGATAAGGGACGAGTAACTTGGTGGTGGTGAGGCTGGTTGTTGTTGGTTAATTGCATTGATATAGTTATAGACAGGTCTAGGCTGTGGTTGTGGTTGCAGTTGAGGTTGAGGTTGAGGAGGAGCACACATGGAAGGGGGTGGGTATTGTTGTTGAGAGTTGTTGGGGATGGTTGGGTTAGTGTTGTGGTTGGGGATTGGTGGTATGACGCTAGGATACCAACCGGGTCCGGGATAGTGTTGTGGTAAGGATTGTGAGGGTGCCACTGAAGAGCCTTGTTGTGGGGTATATATACAAGTGTTGGCAGTTTGTGCCGGCAAATGACTGGGAATACCATGTGGTGGCTGCATGATTAACTGCGTTATTTGGGGGTGTGGCGGAATTGAATAGTGTGGTGGAATGCTTGTAGTTGAAGGTGAAGTGCCTACCCCAGGTTTTGGCAGAGGTGGAGAGGTGACCTGATTTGGAACGCGGTATTGAGGTAGGATTGTGGGGTGAGGAAGATACTGAGGAGGAGTGACCAAAGGAGGCGAAAGTTGCGGAGGTGACACTGCGGGGTGCGGATATGGAAGGTTAGGGGGAGGTGGTATTGCTGATGTAAGGAGAGTTGGTATGGCTGGAGTTGGTGGAGCAGAATTCATATAAGAAATAACTTTTGGGAGGCTGATGGGTTGGTTGATTGGAGAAGGTACGGTAACTGGTGAAGTCTTAGGTACGTAATCACCAAGCCATGGGTGTGAAAAGAAATTCGTCCAAGACATCCTTTGTCTAGGGTCCTTCTAGGAAAAATGTGAAACACGTGCGTGCAGGTTGATTGTGTACTTTTAAGAGGGAAGCTATTAATGAGCAACATAGCTGAGACAACCCCAGTGGGTAAAATATTATGGCATTGTTCATGGCCTGTATGAGGCCTGGAATAGTTCTTGCGTTGAAGGGAGTTTTCCCAGAAACCATCTAAAGGTAAGTGACTACGATAAAATGGTATTTCCCACCAATCTACGGTGGTTGAAACCTCGTATAAAATGACACCTTAATAAGCAATGAAAATAATGAACGAAATCTACAGGGTACCTGCAGACCACAGGTCGGCAGAGGAATTATAGGAATTTGCTTCGAGAACCTCTGGAGCCTGGTAAAAGACCTCTGAGAAACCAAAACCAGCAAAGGAGACTTACCATATACAGAGGACTACCACAGTAAGTATTCTGTACAGTATTTTGATTCTCAATAAAATTGGCAAAACCTGACTAAAATTAAGCACTGAGATAAAATAACAAAAACAGACCAAAATCAGCAATTTTTAGAATCAATTGATCTTGCTGCCGACTTAGAAGTAAATTGGCTGGCTATTCAAAAAGAAGTCACGTTAGGGAACATGGGTATAAGAGGAACCTTCAAATCTCTGTGAATAATGTTGTGTGCACATAGTGCCTTCAGACCCGATGCTAACGTGATTGATTAGTGAATTTTTGACGCATTAATTTTAGTAGCTGCTTTGCACTCTTCTTTGAGTTTGAAATGAAAAGATACCCAGTTGCTTCATGAAATACTGTGCTCTTCCCTCAGCCAAGGGTCCACCTTTCATCTGCCCAGCCAGATCCCCAGAATCACAAAATTCCATCACAAGGTACAAAAAGTGGCTTTCCTGGCAAGAATATAGTCCCATTACTGGGTGTTTTTGGTCTAATTGAAAGTGTACCGTATAAAAGTCATACAATCTTACTATGTTGGTATGCTCCACTGCGAGCATGACAGCAATTTCACTGTCTAACTGCTCAATTAGCTCAGAATTAGCTCGGCTTGTGTCCACGGCTACATTTTTTTGTATCAGGGAAAGGACTCTACTAACAGTCTTATAACATTACAACACAAGTAAAACTCCAACCAACAACCTGCCTTTTATAGCCACAGCAGTGCCCCTTGCATCCCTACCCCTGTACACCACAGAGAATGTGCCCCGCCTGTTTGCAATGTTAAAGGAGAGACTTAAGCACCTCTTGGGTTTTTTTTTTAATTTTTATTGTTGTTCACTCTTTGTTTACACATGACTTACTATCCATAAAGAAGGAGGGAGAATAGAGTACCCCAGAGGCACTTCATCCACAGTGTACCGGTTCCCCAATATTCGGTATTGATGCCTCGAAGCCAGTGACGATGTAAGCAAGGTTTTTTTTTTTTTTTTGAAAAACAGGTGATCGGAATTGATGGCGTTCAAACGCCGGCAAATTACTTTTTTGGTGGCGTTTGGGCATGGCGTAGTTTGGGTGCTAATTGATGGGGAATTGGGGATAGAGAATGTCAATAGGTGGTTGCCAATTACCACATTGCAGTTACAACTTTGTCAAGAGTGAAACGTTGCCCAGCACTAACAAAGATTCTACGGCCATCCCGGTCTTCCCACATGCCCCAGCCAATGACCTCGCCGGTTTCTGAGCGGTTTCTTAGTTCTGATTGACTAATGAGAGGGTGACGCTTACCCATGAGTGCGATAGTGTTGAATAAACCGCATGCGATTTTGCAGATTTTCGTGTGCTTGGAGTCCCCTTGGTTGTCCGTGTTTTGAGGATGCGGAATTGTGTGTGGCATGCACTTGTCACGGCCACCTGACGCTGACATCCCAAGCTGACCGTAATTGTTTCTACCCCAGCCAATCATAGAACCGGATTCTTTATTCAAGGTGTTGGTTGTTAATTGTTAAAGTTCAAGGGAAAGAATCGGGTACTCAGCAAGGCGACAGTGTGCCATCCACCACATGAGATTAATGAGGCTTGCTTTTTGCTCAAGAAAGGCATCTCCTCTGGGAAGTTGGTTCCTGGTTTTTCTCCCATTCCAAGCTGGCAGTTGTTGTTTGAGCCCCAACCATAGACTTCCCCGGATTCTGCACGAGTAAGAACATAGGGAGAAAAGTTTCAGCTGGTGAACCTAGCATCGCTATGGTGTGATAATTGCCGCACGTTATGGCACAAGTCTTCTTTCCATTCAGATGTGTCAGTTGTTGGGGAGTGTATCTGTGGCAGCTGTCACCTAATCCAAGTTGTCCAGACTCGTTGGCGCCCCAACAAAAAACATCTCCAGTTTCTTTAAGTAAAATTAGAAAGCCAAAACAAACGAGAATCATTACCTAAAACAGCCATTGTATAATGAGCACCACAGGCAACAATTGACACACCTCTATCTCTTAAGCATACAATTTCTTGCGGCGCACCGCTGCTTGGGGGAAGACAGTTAACTCCCAGTTGCCCGAACTTGTTATGTCCCCAGGAAAAGACTGCACCAGACTCTGAGAAATGTTTAAACGGAAAAAGAATATATTTGGGCTGTTGTACCAAGCACAGACACTGTGTGAACCCACCCACAAGCTATCGCCACTGTTTTTTTGCCATGAAAAAGTGTCAATTCATTAGGGTCCCGCCTATTGGTAAAATCATTTAATCCAAGTTGGCCTTGGCAGTTGTCACCCCAGCTGTAGACATCACCAGTGTCTAAAAGTGTGAATGCCAAGGATGAGGTTGGAAGAGCTTGTACCAAGCAAGGCCATAGTGTGATTAGCCCCGCACGCAATGGTAGTTACATTCATTCCATGCAGAAGTACAATCTCCTGGGGTGTTGACAGATGGGGAAGCTGTTGTTCACCCAAACCCAGTTGTCCGAAGTCATTTTTGCCCCAGCCATATATATCACCATTTTCTGTTGGTTAATTGGCATGGATGAAAATTATACTTGAATTGGCATACTGATTTTAACGAACGAATGACTGGATAGAGAACTCCACCAAACAACGGTAGGGGAGTCAGTAGAATGCCTTTTAGTGACGCTTTTAGTTGCTGTTGGTGATGTGGGATTTTCTTCACTCGGGTTGTTAGTAGGAGCTTTTATTTCCAGAACATCCATTTTTTTATCACAGTGCTCTTGCTCTGGTTCAGGTATAACTGGTTCTCCCGTACAATGTCTTATTTCGGGCTCAAGTGATGTTGAAGTAGTGAGGGCTTTATCGTCAAAAATTCCTCTGTCTAGATCTATTCCACTGTCAATAACAGGGTCAGGCTCATAGTCATCAACATCAAGGAAGCAATTTTGCCCGAAAATGTGTGGAAATGTATTGTTCTCAACAAATGCATCTTGAGACATCCTGACATCAGGTTGGATATCACCAGCCTCACTCCCGTGACTAGGTTTGGCTTCACTGTCCTTTGTCAGACTGCTACCCACCGGGGATAAACAGGTGTTTTCAGCCGATGATTCTAGAATATCATCATTCCACGTATATGATCTAGTTTGGGAAAGACAAGGAAATTCGTCATTTGTGCTCATTCCACACTGAGAGAGCTGGGAGTCAATACTGGTGTTCTTTGGGTCACCTTGTTGCCCAGAGACCTCACAAAGAGATGTGTCCAATGAAGAGGGTGTTATGATGTCCATTAAAGTGGTGTTGTGTACTGCAACCGTTGTGGATTTTGCTGGTTCAGGTAATTGGTTTGGGAGTGTAATTGGCGTACTGTTCACTAAAGGTGCAGTGTTAGGTGTCTGTATCGGAGTTTGTGACGACGATGTAAGTGAGGTGGATGAGGAAGTTGTGGGCATTATCTTATGTGGAGAGGGCGTTTCCAGTCGAGTGTGTTTGGGGTGAGGGGGTTGCACAGAGTCAATCTCTGACCCAGTGCGCTTTAAATGGGTAACTAATTTCCATCAGGAAGTGCAAAGATTACGAAACAACCACAACATTTGCCTAGTGATTGAATAATGGACAAGAACTCAGACAAATCCATTCTACAACCAGACCACTGGATAACAGGAGAAAAACTTTCTCTGGGAATCCCTTTCAGTAGGTTCTCCACAGCCTTTCATCTGTAAGACTAGTGCGAAAAAAAAAGTCGGGATCAAAACCAGGAAGCAGTTTGACTCATAAAGTGCGGCACTCAAAAACTCCTCAATTGGCATATTAAATGTACTGCTGATTTTTGCGACACTTTCAGCAAAATGCTTAGAGAGAAAGGATAGTGCATTAGCCTGCTCGGTCAATTCGCACACTAAATGTAAAATCAATTTTGTTTATTCAACTGGAAGTGAGGAAATACACTTATGTGTTGCTTCAACACTGTATTTTGATGTAATCTGGTTTATAACTTCAGCAGCCTTCTCAATTTTCTCTAGGTCTCTCTGGACCTATCCCAACATTACCACATCTGCACACTGGTACTGTTTACATACAGCTTGAATTTTCCTCAGATACTCTTGTTTTTGTTCCAGAATGCGCATAAGAATTTCCTTGTACACAGCACATTTGTTGATATCGTCCTTGAGCATACTTCGGCTATGGAGCAACATTTTTTCTAGCTCAAAGTGCTTGTGACCCTTTTCAAGTTAACAGGTTTAATTTTTTTTACTATGTACCTTATTGATGTGGTTAAGAACACAACTCCGACAAACCAAATCCCCAGATTCTTCACACATGTGTGTTGCTGCATTTTTCGGATGAACTTTGCAGGTATCTAAATTACATTTTAGAGATAAGTGGAAAATTGCGACCACCACTTTCAATCGGAACCAGAGGAGACTTGGAATGGGAGGAAAAGACCCTGATTGAGTGAATCTTCTGCCAACAACGACTACATAATACAGAATCGCATGTGGTGCATGAATAAACGGCTTCTTCCTGCTCTTTTGTTCCTTTACATTCATCACATAACACCTAAGGGCAGCCATAAGAAAGAGCATTTCCGTATTGAAATGCCTTGGTTTTTGGATTTCCAGCCGGAGTGACTTGGACAGGTGGAGCCTGTTTGAAAGCTTTGGCTCCCTCTTCTACTGGGATGAATGTTTTAACTGAGCACCTTGAGCATGCCAGAACTGCATATGAACCGTCACTAGGGTTGGGTGCTAGAGCGGCTGGTTTTGATTCCTGAAGCAATGTAGAGTGTGATAAGACTGCTAGCGAAAGACATGCATCAACACACTTCCTACAGATAAGGTGGCCACACTGGTGCCAGAGTAAAGGACTGAATGTTATAGAAGGCAAGTACCTGTAATTGCAGGGCCTGTGAGGGTGGACTGTGGCAAAGCACACAAGCGGACTCATCTTTATAAAGTTGGAAATTGTGTGTTTGGAGAAATCAATTACCAGTACGGTGGTACGAACTAGAGGCAGTAACGAAATCTGACGAAAGTGGTAGTTTGTGAATGTGATGTGGTGGCCCTGTCTTTTTCCTATGCACTTTGGAAGAATCTTTTTCACACAACTACGAAGTTGAGAACGCATCAGTGAGAAGATCTTTACAAGTGTTAGGTGCAAACCAATCCGCACGTGTCACATTCTAAAGTGGCCTCTCTTTTGTTGCACATCTCGCACATAGATGCTAGTGTAGATTAAGGGGCGTTAATTAGGCTCATCTTCTACTCACTAGATGTAGTTGTTGAAGTTGCAGTTGCCGTTGCCGTTGTATTAGATCCAAGCTCGTCGTCATTGTTACCATTATTTGACAGGTTTTTCGTTGCTGACTGCCAAAATTGCGAGGAGCATTAAAACAAAAGGGAGGGGAGGAAAAAAAAAGGTGTTGGGGGGGGACACCATATATCGCCCTGCTCGGGTGTCGAAGGCAAAAAGACACGATCAGTGGATCTGTGATCGGAATTTAATTCCAGATCTGCTTGTGTGGGCTTCGGCCAGTTCCTATGCTCCTATTGCTCTATTCTAAACTTGTGTGTCGGTGACCCCGAGTGGGTGACAGCAAATTAAAAAAAAAACAGAAAGCAAGAGGAGAGGGATGAACTTGGGCAGCAGTTCCGGAGTTGCGACACCGCTTTGGCCTATGACAAACAGCAGCGAGCGTTGTGGTATTGTGGACAGCCGTGGCCGGTCACTTGACCAACCCTTTGTGATTGATGACGGTGTCGACGGATTATCCAAGATCCTAACTTTTTCATTGCACACCTCCGTGCCTTGGAACTTACTCCTTTAAAGGTCTGGATGAGCAGGAAATTGAACCTCCTGATAATAAGCTTTTAGTCCTCCAAAGGTTGTCCCTCAAGGCAAGCGTTGGAGTTACCACAAGCCAAGCTCCCGTGATAATTGAAGATGATGACGATGCCCCAACAAACGATGATGTTAGAGTCGTCGATGATGAGGAAGTTGCCATTGTTGAGCGCACAGTAGAGCCTGTGAGAACTGCGGATGCTACTACTGTGTCGGAAGTTCCTGCTGTCCAGACTATCAACAATGCTGCGGACAGTGTTGTCCAAACAGAGGCTGATTGCAATAACACTCAGTATGCCAGTGAAGAAGAAGAGGAGGAGGAAGAAGAGATCCCTGAGGAATTCATTGAAGTAACCGACAGTGAGGAAAGCACATCTCCTACCATTGCCAATGGATTGAGTGCGGACAATCAACTTCCACAACTTCCCAATCAAAACAAACTCTGTGCTGATGTGTGTTTGGAAGTCGCTTCGCAAACAGCGAGGTGTGGGTCACAGATTGATACCAGAGAAGAGGTTGAAACATCCGGTACACAGTCTATAAAGACAATACAACCTGATCTACTGTTGGACAGCGAACCTGCAACAATCACAGCCAAGACAACTCGCACAAGTGCACTCAGCGAAGTTTGTGAAAGTACGCTCAGCATAATTTGCACTAGCACTTCTACGACAGTTTCAACACCTGAAATGGACTCAAGTCAACTCCCCACAGACGAGAGCTCGGCGCGTGACCTTCCACTACCGGCCCGTGATACATGTTTGCCATCCGACACTGGTCCGTGTGCTCTGGTTTCCACGTCTTCTTGTGCCGACTCCACATTATCACGGGGCATAGCATTGCTCAAGGCTGTGTCAGCTCCACAGACCCTAATTGATCTCGTGAATGATTCTTACTACGACAGTACTTGGGTCGATCACCGAAATAACCCCCCAAAAGACCATCTCTCACGGAAGGAGTCAAACCTGCTAGCTCAGTTTTCATATCCGCCTGTGTATATCGCAGGTTTTTTCCCCTCCAGATATCGTTAGCGTTCATTACCCCCAAAAAAGGAATTGTTGCGTCATTAGCTGCCATCACTGGAAGGAAATTGTCTTGTATCAGTACGCACTACAGACCCGCTGAACCACCCATCGAAGATTTCGATGCAGAAAATTTACTACCAGTGTGTTCCTGTAACTTTTTTTCCCAACTATAGTGATGATGTATTCTAGGCTCTGGAAAAGTTATCATGCACGCAACAGTTCAGTTCTATTTTGTATGGTACCTCAGAAGAAGCAGAAGAAAATAAAGTACATTTTGTAGGATGAAATCACTGCGAGACGGTCGTACATGTAAAGAAGCACTTAAATCATTCATCTTAGACCCCAAGCCAGATTCGGGGGTCATCCTTCATGAGTTATTCCTTGCTGTTTCACAAATTAAGGTATTCTTCTCCCCTCTCTTTCCCTTTTTCAAGTTTGCACAGAACGGGTGCCTGGAACTGGTACCAAAGCCTTCTTCAAAAAGGCCACGACTTTGTGCTCCTCAGATGAAACCAGTGTATAACGAGAGCGTTACAGAACAAACTTGCGATGCTCTCATGGACAGTTCCACAGGGTTGGCCTCTGTTCAAGTGCCCAATTCCGCAGCAAGTTCAAGTTCGTGTACAGGAGAAATAGAACCAATTTCATCAACAAGTGTCTGTGCAACAAAAAGTGATGAACCTGCGATCTTAAGGAGTCCACCTGATAACGGGCCTTGTAGCACAGTGAATTCATGTACCATGTTGTTAATGCAACCAACACGGTACTTTTGGAGTTGCTCAGGTGATATCAGCAACGGAGTATATCCTATCCCTGTGACAGCAGTGAACGAAATTGACCACACACCTCTTCCTGAGGATGCATTCGAGGTACATTTTCATTCCATTAGGCTTAAAGTAATTTTTTCGTTTGCCAGTGGTTACGAGAGAGCAAGATTTCCTTTTCCGTCCCATGGGGTGCAGCTGTGGCCTGTTGCCATTTCTGTCAGGGAGTATGTTTGGACAACTGCCAGTGCATGACAGAAAACAAAAATGAAAATCTTATTTCCAGTAAGTTTTCTTTCCAAAAAAAAAACAGTGTAACCAAATCCAACACACAGGCAAACCATTTGACGACACTGGCAAGATTCTAATTCCCCCACCTTCCCCAATGTACTTGCAGTTTCCTCATGTTTAATTCTTTCATTTATAAGTTTAGTTAGATACGAATGTAATAGCTTCTGTACTTGCACAGAATCATGTAGTCTTCGCACCATACAGAATTCTCTTAAGTTAGGGCCGTATCCTGTTCAAGTTGAGGTGACCATTTCGATGCCAATCTGACCGTACTGAACTAGATATTTCGCACTCCACACACTGGGTGGGGTTTGAGAGCAACTTGTACAATACCAAAAGGGATGTTTGTGGCGGAATACATTGGAGAATTAATAACTGATGAAGAAGCACAAGAGTAAGACCTCCTCCTACACTTCTTCTCATTTTCGGTTTGTAGGCGCAGCTCTGACGTATCCTACCTTTTTGATTTGGATATTGAAGGGTCAACTACCTTCGTGTATACTTTCAATTCGTTTTCGTGTATCTAACTGCATGAAGTATAGATGCTGACCGCTGTGGGAACATTGCTCGATTCCTCAATCATAGCTGTGAGCCGAACCTTGTGCAATACTGGTTCTGGATAGACCACCTGGATAAAAGAGTACTCGACCAAATCTCATAAATGACTGACAAAACAAACAGCTCCCTCGAATCGCGTTTTTTTCAGCAAGGGAAATCCCACCACTCACCGAGCTCACATTTGACTACTGCATGAAGTTGGTTGGTGGGCGGAAGAAAACCAAATGCCTGTGTGGTTCAAAGAACTGCCGGCGGTGGTTGGCTCAGTAGCACAAACACATTTTGAAAGAAAATGCAACACCACTGAAATTTGTTTTATGAACTTGTTTTGTTGGATTCGGGGTCCCCTTCTTCGTTGGCACTTTCTACCTTCTTGGAAGTTGCCACAGATGAAGGCGCTCTAGGGCACATAGTAACAGTGCTGCCGCCTATCTTAGGAAGAATTGTTTCCAGCACCAGTGCTTCCAATGTCGGCTTGGTAGTCTGGGGATACAAAGTGGAGTCATCGGCAACAAGGTAGTAGCCAGAGTTCCACTCGATATCAGCAGGAATTGCGGCAAGGTGCGGTGTGTTCTCACCCACCCAGACCCACCAGTCACTCTTGGTGTGCCGGGCAATTCTTGAATGGAATACTCCCTATTACCGGTTAGGAGAGTGGTACCAGTAAAGGAAAGACATACAGTTGGACAGTGCATGTCAATGACATATAGTCCGTAGGCCGTCTGTGAGCAGCGGAGAAGGGTTGCAGGCGCAGGAGCCTTTTTGATAATTCTTTCTGCTTGGTTTTTCCCTACAAAACCGTGGAACCATCTAGTAATTGGTGAAAGACAAATTTAAAAGAAAAACGGTGGTACGGAGTTTTTTCCCAAAACGCAAGAATGGTCTGTTTTTGATAGAAATCAGTAAAATTGTATGTCGTTTTCAGTGTTTACCTGATCAATGGTGAAAGAGGTAACATCCTCACAGGTAAACCAACAACAGACTAAACTCAGCCATCTCTGCAAGGATACAGTGTTTTTGTCCCCACATGCTTTTTGAGGTGAGCCGTTTTGTGGTAAGTTGAGTGGAGTGCACACCAAGCTGCTTGAAATTAGATAGGTCAATAGAGAAGTTGGCGTTGGCATAGTCACAAACATCCTGCCAAGACACCTCTGTAGAATTGGGGACCTTTTGTGTCATAGCTCTCCAGACACGCACTGCATGGGCAGACATGACAGGATTTGGGGTGGGTACTTGGTTTACATTTCTTGAAGGAGAAGGCATTGCTGTTGATGGGGGAGGTGGAGGTAGAGGTAGAGGTAGAGGTGGTGTGTGAGAAGACAGTGAAAGGCTGGATGATGTGGAGGTCGTGGTTTGCGTGGCAAAAGGTGATTGGAGAACTGCTGAAGAATGCAGGGAGGGTGCAGCCTCTTTGAGAGATTCGGAACCAAGTGAGGCAATAAGATTTGCTGTATTTGTGGGAACTGTACACAGAGATTGCCCAGAAGCAGGTGAAGGCACTCGCTGGGTAGAGGGTAATTGCTGTGTTTGATTCTGTTGTGTGAGCTTGCTCTTTCGCCCACCTCGTTGATGGCTACGGGAATTACTAGGCACCGTTGCAGGAGTGGAAAGTGCAGGTGAAGACGAAAGGAAAGAAGATGTTGGGGGAGGTGGTGGAGTAGTTGTTGTTTGGGATGCAATTGGCAAATTTTTGATTGGGGTTGCAGGTGTTGCCTGCGCTAAAGATCCAATTAACAAACCATAAGGAGTAGAAGAATGTGGCTGCAATGAAGAACTGTCCGATTTTGAAGAGGATGGAGATTGGTTGGTGCTGCTGCCAGGGCCTACTTTCTCCAATTGGGTGGGGGGAGGAAGAACATTTGTTTCTTTGTATTCTGCTGCGCTCGAACCCTTCAGGACGTTGGTAGTTTGGGTGACTGCGCTATTTTCTGCTGCGGGGACATTGCTTTCTGGGTGTTTGGAACTGGTCCTAGATGCACTTGGACTGGATTGTGAAGTAGTTGAAGAACGTGAAGAGGGAAGCTCAAAAGAAGTTGGTTGTTGTATTCCAGACTGTGAGGGTTGTGTGGGAGGTGGGGGTGGTCCTCCCACGACCATATAAGGTGCATTGATGAAGAACTGAGGCTCAACAGAGCTAGCAGGATACCCACCAACCCAAGGGGGCAAATCCCCAGATGACTTGCTAACAGGAGCCGTTTCTAATGCAGTTGGTCAAAAGATTAGGTAGGTCATGAGGGTTTCGATACGTATTACTGTGTTGGTTCTCTCCCAGTACGACGAAGAAGGTTTCTTTTCAAGAACTCTAAGTACAAGAGGTCCACTGCTACGTCCATTTACAGTTTCATTCACCAGACGTATCTCCAGAGGCCTCTCAAGAGTATCTAGTATCCCCATGAATCCACATGATTGCCACACCCAAAATTAGGTACGAGCAAAGTAGGAAAATACCTCCCAGAGTAAGGAACCTCCCATCAACCAGCTTTATATGGGGCTTTGTGGGCTGTGTATCGTCAGTGACCAGGGCCCTGTGTGGATCATGTGGAACGTACGAAACGTTGAAGCAGGTGGCGGTTGTGTTGCTGTTATTGTTGGGCGGGGGCGATGGCGGCGACGAGGGCGATGGTGGAATTGTGGGTGTGGTGTAAATAGGCTCGTGTGTAAGTTTGAACAACGGACGAAGCACTTCAGATATTCCTTTGTACTTCACACTTGTTCTTGGTCGCTTTTTACTGGTGCCAATCCAAAAAATGTTAACTACTGGAGAAAAATGGGGAAAAAAAACAAGGGAAAAGCGTCTTACTTGGGTTCCATGTGTTCCCCTTTTTGTTCGTTCGCGCTGAGAAACTACATGCTAGTAAGCCGTAAAATCACAACGACAAAGGCAAAAGAAATGCGATTATCACGACGAAAAAAAAAGGCACCGTGTTGCCCTCAAGTTGCCACCAACGAAGTTGTCCCAAAAGCTCAAAGACAAAAAAAAAAAAAAATTTAAATCTGAAGGACAATTTTTTTATTAAGAGATGGAGGATCTCTGAGGTTCGTCTGCCGTCTCCTCTATCAGTTTTCTTGTGCCACGGGCCCACCAAGAGTCCGCGAAGGGGGTTTACTTCGGTTGACTTTTTCGTGTTCGGTCTGTTGACTGTTGATGTTGTAAAAGGTGGCTCAACTGGAGAAATTATTGCAGTCCTCATTTTCATGAGGAATTCCAAGATACAGCTGGAAGATAAAGAATAAAAACCAGTTCCTAACAAAACCACAGCATAAGTGCGGCAATCTGTGAATATCCTTTTAGCTGGAATGGTAACCACGCGATCACTCCAGCACAGATGATCTTTCTATCCCCAACTGCTGCCAGGAAGCTGGATAAAGGATACTGTGCAACAACATGATTGGCCCCCTTTTTCGGCTGTGTAAGCATCAACTCAAAGATAAGGTACACTTATCAAGAAAGTAAAAACAAGGGAAAGAAGCCATGAAGATTACGATCGGGTACGAATCAGCTTTTTTAAATACAGATCATCAGGTCTTGTTTGAAAAGTGCGGACATGATGGTTTTTGTAGCAACAGGTGGAAATATTTAGGTAGCGGACAGGAGGGAAATCTACCCCCAAATGGACGAAAGATCCTTGAAACATCTTTCGTTCATATGAATCTTCCTATATATATTAGGTCTGTGTTCTTAAAAATAACAAAGGGAGTTATGACTTGGACTGGACTTCTCCTAACCGGGATGCCTTTGTTATTCTTAAGAACAGACCTATTCCACAGAGTGTCAAAACAAACAGAAGACACTTCACTATTCATGACACTGCAGCCAAGAGGGGAAAACTCTACCCGCGGTTTGTTGTTACCAGACCCAGTGTGTAACTACCTTGCCCAAGGCTATACTGAATCTCGCTCCGTCAGCTTGCTTATCTTCTCGGGTGCGGTTACACCTTCAATCCCCGGTTCCCATTTCGACGAACTACTTCGATCAGCGAACGATGCAACCGGGGAGCGAGAGGGGTCGACATCTCGTGGTGGGGTGCGCAGAATTCCCGAAGTGCACATCCCAATAGGGAGAGGGGTCGGCGCAGGCTGCTTCGTACTCGTGTGCCTTGTGGCGCACAAAGGGCGTTGCTTCGAGGCCATATCGTTCGCCACGATGCCTATCAAATTTTATACGTTGCACCCCAGCACCTGCTTTAAGGTTTGAAAACTCTCACTTCTTTTTTTTTTTATTCTCACGAATGTTTTAGCTATCAAGCGAAGTGCATGTTATTGGAATGACTCTCTGCAAGGACTATCTGGTGCGACAACCAAGGTTCTCACCCGAGTGTGAAGAACATCTTGGCTTCTGGAATCACACAGCTACGAATCTGGCAGTGATGCCATCGTTCTCGCCAAGTGATTTCGCTTCGTTCCTGAAAAAGCCTATTTTTCCGGGCCCCTCACTGTAATTAATTCCTCTTTAAAAAAAATTGCTTGCGGAGATCTGCTTCTAGAATTCGTTGGAAGATTGCCCAATGTGGATGGTGCTTTTCTCTGGTGTGGATGATGTTGTTGCGTCCGTCGCACCACTTCACACTCTTTCCAACAATAAAGAAC
>JAHLWZ010000872.1:21021-63268 GCA_020536535.1 Pelomyxa schiedti | reverse complement strand
TACTCACATTGTTGAGCACAATTGACTCCAATGAAGCCACACCACCAGTGTGTGACACCCCGATTCCAAACACCATCAAGAACCCATAAGTGAGTCTGTCGGGATCGCTGCCCATGCGGCCGCCCCAAGGCAGCCGGGCCCTGCGCCGCCTCCTGCCTTTTTTTGGGTCTCTCCAGCCCCCAGAGTCCCTCAGTCTCGTGACGACTTCGAGGCACACCTGCCTGCAGGGGCACATCAACCAGGGCCGGCCGAGCAGGGCCTGCGAGACCCACGGTGGCAAGACGTGGGCGGGGCTGTGGCACCCGCAGCGGGGAACAACGGAGGCGAGGCTGAGGGCGCAGAACTGGGCTCGGGCGTCGATGACACGCACGACCTCGAACAGAGGTGACGACGACGGCAGAGGCTCACACTGATATCGTCTTCGGGCAAGCATTTTATGACAATTTGTTGATGTTTGTTGTGTTTTTTGGGGGGTATGTCATTTGATTGGGTCGGTTGGTGAGTCACTGCTGCCAAGTCACAAAAATTTCTGAACTGAGATCGAAACGGACCAGTTAGGCCAAGAGAAACTCGCAATGTGGATCTTCCCAGGAATGAGTGCTTCCCCCACAATCACAAGGTCATGCTCCCTCTTCCAGAACTGGCTGTATTGGATCATCAATTCCACGAACAGCTTCAGAAGCGAAAAACGATTGGCATAAAAAGGGGGTTAGGCCTCCAGCTCAAAAAATGCACATCGAGCACCTAATACTCAAACCAAAAAGCATAAACGAAAGGAGTTGTGATGGCGATGGCGTCATCAGTGACTGATGGTGTTTCAGTTGTGTTTGTTGTGGGTTGTTGTTGTTTGGTGGGTGTGCTATCTGCCCCGTTTGGGACACAGCTGCCCATGGCGTCGATAACAGTGAGCACTGGCGCGCAGGCAATCGGTGACACTTGGGGTGTAACATCGAATGTCCCCGCTGACTCGTGCGTGTGTTTGTTTATTTGGATTGAACTTTAGAATTCTAATTGCCAATAATAATATGGTCTGATGGTAACTCCTTTCCTATTATGAAATAGGAGAGACTACTGGCCTGAGAAAATGCTGAACTCAAGTGTTCCTGATGGTCTCTCCTATTTCATGGCGTCGGGAGATGACCCAAAGGAGATTTGTCAGCTGTCCATTGACTTGCTAACTGAGAGGAACATCACATCCGTGCTGTTTTTCCCAATGGGGAAAGTTCCTGGCTCTTATTCCATAGTTGAAGTAAATGCAACTGCTGTCAATGGAATGACTGGATACACACTTTCTGCGCTCCCTGGTAATATTACTACTTTTAACTGTATATACTTCCTCACTCAATCAAATGGCAGAATGGACGAACGGAAGTAATTCAAATATCACCACACCAATTGAGGTGTTTGTGAACCGGAAAATAAGACATATGACGGTCAGTCTACAAAAACCTGCATTGGAAATGAGCTTTTACATGGGGAGAATTCATTTTTACAGTATTTGGCTACTTTTATAGTCAACTTTCAACTTAAAATATTAGCTTGTCCCCCGTGCAATTATGAGTATATGATGAACTCCGCCACCTGTAAATGTATACCTTGTAAGTACTGCAAAATTATAAACAATTTCTTACATCTGTATCAGTGCCACAGTGTGACCGGTATGTGTACCCAATGGAAGTTAATCAGTGGAGTGCTTCCATTGTGGCTTCTCAAAGTGGGTTCTTTGCTCCGGACACTCTAACAGTAACCTTTTCCAAACC
Source organism: Pelomyxa schiedti (assembly GCA_020536535.1). NCBI lineage: Eukaryota > Evosea > Pelobiontida > Pelomyxidae > Pelomyxa > Pelomyxa schiedti. Next base: position 61,508 of record JAHLWZ010000872.1, on the reverse strand, counting down.
TATCGTTAATGGAGAGGGCCCTATCTCAATTCTGTCAAGGGGAGGTAATTTGTTTTAAAAATATTAAATCCACCATAACTAAACCACAGAGACAAACGTTGGTTGTGGGTGCCCATCAAGCGCATGTACGATGACAGTTTCTGGTTGTGACATTATTTATTCTTACACTGTCAATTGGCAATATTTCGTGAACAACTGTGGCGCCCATGGTCTCATGTCTGATTCGGCTGTTTTATACTACAAAGTCATTTTCAACTGTAACAACCAATTCCCGCACTATGGTTTACTGTGCACAGATAACTTTGATACCTATATCGTTAATTCCTCAGTTGTGCAAGCGACAATAGAAGCTACTCCCTTATATGTATACTATTAAAAGAAAGAGAAGCAGTTGACGAACACCTTAGATTGCTATTCCGACGGTGATAGATGTGATGCTTGTTCAAATAAACCTGATCGATCCTTACGTCCCAACTGCAGTTGCTGGATATGTACGTTCTCTCCTATATTATCTTGAGGTGAAATAATACTACTGTCAGGTCACAGTCAAAAGAATAGTTGACAGGAAGCTCCATCTTGAGTTCTATACGGCCACATTAAGCCCATATGACATCTTCCTCTATGTAATCGAGCCCAGCCATATGTTTTTCAATCAAACACTGACGGTAAATATGTGAAAATCAAATCCTAAATTAATTGTATATACATACAGCACGTGGGAACACCCTGCACAGTGTTCGATACAACATGCTATGAGTACTGGCATATTGACAGCTACCTTTCCGCCGGTTTCTTTTTCCGAAATTAGTTTTCGTTATTTTTAAATCTCTGCAAAGATGTTTGTATATTCCAAGGAGAACCACTTTTGGTTCCCTTCCAGTTTAGTTGCCTCACCGGAGCCTACTGTTCGTACATGGTTGGTGATGTTGACAAACAAAACGGAACTTTTTCGATCCCTCTGTGGTCAGGCGACCTTTGTGGAACAGTACAAGTACTTGAAGAATTCCTCTTTAAATCTCACCGCTTTTCTTCCAGGTGAATGCAACTCTGACCGGAACATTTGACATGTTCAGTGACAGTGACTGCTCCAAACCAAGCACGTCATTTAGCCTCGTTCCTCCGACATATGCTATATCGTTGGTATTAATTGACATGAAACCTAACTCACTTCCTAGCCACTCACTATTGTACAGATAGACCTGACATCGTCCACTTCTATAGACCACATAAACTTGATAAACTTCTTTGTATTTGTCAATGACAGTCTCCATGCTCTCATGTAAGCTGAAAATTAATGGAAATTAATGCTAAATTTGTACCTGAAAAGATTTGACATGGTATCACAACCTGCAGCCGTAACTTCCCTGTTCCAACAAACAACACCCTATTACTCTGATGCAACGAAAATGCACCTCTCTCTGCAATTCAACACAGATTGGCTCTCTCTAGGTGCTCCCATTTGCATTTCCAAATAGTTCTAACTTATACAAAAACAGAGATGGGACAAAGTGCGGACATCAAATTCCAGGCTGATTTGACTGTGGAATACAAGGAAACAACAGCCAGACAGGGGAACACCAACAGCCTGAGGCACCATGACGATATTGAGAACTACCCACGCAGCCTCAGTGTTGTGGCTCACAGTGTTGTATCCTGGAGTGCTGATGACCAGGCTTCGTACTCCTCCCACGCTTCTTCACTAGAACCTGCATACAATTCCCAAACAACATCACCCTCAGTAATGCAATCGTCTGTGGCTGCCATGGTATACCCTGTGTGGTTTGTGAGTATTGTTTTGTTAGTGGCTGTTTCATTATGTCATCTGTAAAACACGTGTGTATAAACCAAGAACCGATTTTTACTTCTCAGGATTGGGCTTTATCGTTTCACGGCGGCGACTCCAGAGACAAATTGCAGTGCAGTCGTGGGTGCAATGCCCGCTGAACCTTATTGAAACTGTGAGTGGTGTCCCTGACGGGGAGGGACGAACACGTTTGTAGCGAGATAAGGAGGGAACAGCCTGTGATTCCTTTTGGTTGTCCAATTATGAATTCCTCCTTCTCTATGGTAGGAAAAGTGGCACTACGTTGCAGCGTGTTGTACACGGCAACGTGCCAAGTGCGACAGTACTATTCCCATACCCAAAATACTCAATCTTGGGGTTGTCTCAGCCATCACACTTACTTGCACGAACAAGCAAGGGCTGTTATGATGTGTACTGCACCTCAAACTTGAGTGAGCCCCTGTACCAGCAAACAAATGTAGTCGCACTGTATCCTTCCTTGGGCTTTGTTGCCTTCACCAGTGGTGGAGTTCACACTGTGAGGCAGAATTTCCAGGATGTTGAGACAGGCCGAGTTCTGTTTACCCTAACACACACCCAGAATGTGACCAACACAAAAGAAACTCCCAACACAACCACGACACCGCGACCCTCCTCCCCAAACTGGCCGTAGCCAACTTATCCAGCTTCAAGTACAAACGCATCTGTCACTCCCCGTCTACTCCCAAGACTAACAGAATGATGTGGTCAGTGTGGAGCCTGGTTTTTGAGGCTTAAGGGTCTGCCCGCATCACTTTCAAACAAAGGAAATGTTCACATAATTTTGCAATTATACAACAGCAGACACAAGAGCGAGGGCCGCGAGGGCGGCAAGGGAAGCAGCGTAGGCATGGGACGCGCCCGAGGTGTGGGGCGAGATGATGGCCGAGTGCGCGTTTGACTGCGACGAGGCCGCGCCGTGCGACGACGACGACGACGCAGACGCCGCGGCTGCGGGGTCCCTGGTCACCAGGCCTGCCTGGAGCACCGTCACGCTCTCGGGGTAGTCGTCCGCGCGAGTAGCGACCCCGCGAGGCAACATTGGGCTCTTGGCTGAGCTCTTGTAAGTCACGCTGAGATCCGCCTGGAACTTGATGTCCGCGACCTCGCCCATGTCTGCAGTTGAAAGTGAGTCACATCAAAGCAATTGAATTGAATTGTGGAGGGAGGGGGAAAAGAGAGAGAGAGGAAGGAGGATGAAATGAATCGCATACCAATTGACAACCAGTTGGTGTTGAACTCGATTGCCATGAGCATTTTAGTGACATCAGAGTCATATGGAGTGGTCTCTACGAAGTGAGCTGTTGTTGCAAGTGCTTGAACGGCTTTGTTGAATCTGAAAAAATGGGTAAGTTGGAACTTGGAGGTGCATAAAAATGTAGCGTACATGACTGCGTTGAGTGTGCCATTCACGAACACATAGAAGTTTACAAGAGTGGCTGTGTTGATCGAAACTGATGAAGTCAAGTCAATCTTATTACAGGTAAGGAGAATTCAACAGCCGGAACATGAGAGAAGGAAATTACCAAAAGGTATGCAGTTGTAGGAGGAACAAGCTTGAAAGATTTGCTCGGAACAGAGCATGCGCTGTCACTGAACATGTCAAACGTTCCAGTCAGAGTGGCGTTCAACTAGATGAGAAGTTGAGTGAGTATTTATGGGAGGACATGCATCGATTTATCTCCGGGAAAAAAGCCAAGGTATGCGATGCCAATTCAAAGCAATTTTATTAAGAAAATGATAATTCAGGTACCTGAATTGACCCACAGAGATCCGAAGACCACATGGGAACCGAGAAGGTGCCGTTCTGCTTGTCAACACCGCCGACCAGGTATGAACAGGAAGCTCCATCGAGGCAAGTGAATTGGAAGGGGATCAAAATAGGCTCTCCTTGGAAGATACAGACATCCGGAGCAAGGTAACTGTCAATCTGCCAGTACTGATAACATGTAACATCTGTCAATGAGCAGCTGGTGCTCACATGCTGCGAGATAGTCCTCGTTAGAGCGACTTCCATGTGAGGGAGGGAAGACATACTGTGAAAGTCTGGTTGAAGAATTTCACATTTGGTTCGAGCCTTAGGACATTGAGATTGTATGGGCTCAATGTTGTAGTATAGAACTCGAGGTGCAGTTTCCTGTCAATGATTTTCTTCACAGTAACCTATGGATATTTGTTTAGAAATCAAGCTGGAGATTGAAATTAAGTGGCCACTCACATAACCAGTGACAACCGTTGGGACATATGGATCCACAAGATTTATTTGTACAAGCGTCAAGTCGATCACAGTTGGAATGGCGATCTGGATAGTTTTAGTGTCCCGCTCCAAGCACACAACTCACAACATACATAGAGGGGCGTGTATTCGCTCGTTGATTGAACCACAGAGGAATTGACAACCAAGGTATCAAAGTTATCTGTGCAAAGTGAGCATAAAAGTGAAGGGGTGACAACATACAGTTGAAAACAGTCCGGTAATATAAAACAGAGGAATCCGATGGAAGCAATTGTACGCCGCAGTTGTTGAGGAAATACTGCCAGTTGACCGTGTATGTGTAAACCATGTTACACCCAGACACAACCATTGAACAAGCACTTGAAGGGCACCCACATCCAACGTTCGTTTCTGCATTAATTAATTAATTAGATATAATCTAATGAAATTGAGTTGCGTGACACATTACCTCCAGCAGGAAGGATTGAAATGGGACCTTCGCCATTCACGATCGGCTTCGAGAACGTGACTGTGAGAGTATCTGGAGCTAAGAATCCGCTTCCACCTCCAATAATAGATGTGCTCCATTCGTTTACTTCCATCGGGTGAACATATCTGTCACACTGCGGCACTGCGGTGGTATTAGTAATGCATTTGTTTTTTTTAATTTTCCGCTCACATAGTGTGCAGGCGCAAGTTGAGGGGTTCATCATGTATTCATAATCACACGGCGCACAAGCTGTCATCGGTTATTGACCATGATGAAAGAGCGAGCAACAAACATACTGTAAAAGTGCATTCTTCCCATATAAAACATCAACTCCGATACAGGCTTTTGCAAGCTGACCGTCAGATACCTGACCTTCCGGTTCACAAACACTTCAACAGGCGTCGTTATGCTGGCCATACTTCCGCTTGTCCACTCTGTGTATTGCATTAGAACAAGTCAATCAACCAACGAAAAACGGCTCAACTACATACCAGGGAGGAGTTCAACAGGGTAAGTAATAGGCCCGACCACAGCAGAAGCGTCAGCACCGGCCATAGAATATGATGTAGGAGTGGCACCCATCGGGAAAAGCAGCATTGATGTGATGTTCCTCTCAATGAGCAAGTCAATTGTAAGGCGGCAAACAGCCGAACTGTCTCCGGCTGATGACTGGAAGTATGCAATCCCGTCGGGAAGGCTGCTGTCAACCATTTTCACTGGGAAGAACCCCCTGTGCATTGATCAACGCATGATAAACAAGTCAGAAAGATGAGAAGGACAGCATACGAGTCAGCAGAAGTATTGGAGGTAACACCCCAAGTGTTTCCAATTGCCTGCAGGTTGGTGTCCACTGTTATTGATGCTGTGGGCAGCTGTGTCCCGAACCTTGCTGATGTCATTCCGAACAAACAGAACGCCACCACCACTGTAACCAGGTTTGTGATTGTCATTTGTATTTTATAGGTTGTTTTTGGTTTGTTGTTTTGCTGTTGCTTGTTTGTGCTGGCTGCTGTGCCGGTATTGGTTTGGTTTGGCTGTTTGTTTGTTGGGTTTTAAAGCTCACTTTTTTATATTATATTTTGAGTTACCACGACAAAAGGCTTGTTTATAAAGGCAGCCAGTTTGCCGTTCGAGTAACGAACAAATTGCTCACTGTCAGAGAAACCAATAAAAAGTCGCCCAGCTCCGCTTTTCGTTCTCCCCTTTTTCCAGGCTTTGGAATCTGGGCTTGATGATCCGGTTGCCCACAAAGGCAATTCTCTGGGCTTTCCTCTAGCCGTTTTTGGGCATCTGATCAAGTCCCCAGATTCCACCCAACGGAAAAAATCCTTGTTGTTTGTTCCGGAACCCCTCTGGTTTTGTGGGTAGAATCCAGTCTCAACTCTGCAGTGCTCGCTTTTTAGACCAAGGATTGAGCTCAACAAACCATCACTTTGATCTTCCCAGAACCATTTCCCTCAAGGGATCAATCCTAGGCCCAATGGACGATCGGCGGCAACAACAGGAAAACCCACATGACGATTCTTATCCACTGCAACCGACGTCACTCGACAACCCCCAACAGCAGCGTCGCCACAACCCACAATTCGGTATCGGCACAGTGGTCACCGTCGCCCCATTGTCCACAAACCAAACAACAACAAGGACAAAACGAAGAGGAACAACCACAGTGACAACAACCACGACGACATACCAGCCACACACGATGGCGGACCAGATGATGTCGCTGGCCATGGCATCGCACCCCCGCTGTGGCTCCCGCTCCTCGCTCTCGCCTTTGTTGCTGTGGTCGATGACCGCACCATCGATGATGACCACTAGTGCTGCTGCTGCTGCTGCTGGCGGTGGTTGTGGTTCTTGTTGTTGTTGTTGTTGTGACGGCACTCTGGTGCTCAGGCTGCTGTGGAAGTGGTTGATGGGAACTGAGAGGCTCTTCTGCGTGTGTTGGCGTTGCAAGAAGTACGGTGTGGTGATCACGTTTGGTGTCTCCTCGGTGTTGTTGACACTCACTCATGAATTGAAGTGGTGGGCGGGTGAACAAGTGTTGGGGGCAAATGAGCACCAGTTGGTGGGGAGGGAATACGCAAGAGGAGGGGTTTATTACTTGAAGGGCAGAGAGACTGGGCACCTTGAACCTCTGTTTTCCATCAACAAGTCCTCTGGCACAGAGGGCACAAATGGGAAGTGGTTTGTGTGCTTTTCGACAGACTCATTGTTTGTCATTGAGCTGCCAAAGAGGGGAGAGCCAAGCACAGCAAAAGAAAAACCAGCAACAGTGGTTCCAATTTCCTCTGTTGAGAAAAAATGGAATGTGTTGACACATTCCTTTTGCAGTTTCAATGAAGACCACCTGTTGGTTCGCTTCTCTGATTCCTTTGGCAGCCCTACTCGTGTGCAATTCATTCTGATCGACCTCGCACAAACAAAGTCATCAGGAAAACTGGTGGCCGTGGCCTCAGCTGTTGCCTCCCCCACTTCTATGAAAGGTACATCGTTAGATTACCTTGAATGCGACGATTTCCTGACCAATGACTGTGTTGCCTGTTCCACAAAGAGTGGTGCCATCAAATTTGTCACCATGTCCGAAGTTGGAGATCTCATTTCCATTGACGATGCAACTGGGAAAGTGAACCCAATCGGCCACAAGAGATACAAAATGTTAAGATTCCCAGAAGTGGTTTCACAACTGAGAATGTCACAGTTCTGTGTTTTTGAAGGAAGCTATGGCTACAACGTGTGGGATATCAATGACCCAGCCAAACCAGTGAGGGAATGCAAGTTACAGCCTGGGTTCACCACCACTGAGTCTTTTGCTGATGGTGGATTCATGTTCCAGATGAGCGAATCACACAAAGAAATACATGTGAGTGAAGAGTGCTCTGGTGACCACGTCATCACCTTCAAGTTATTCAGGCCTCTGTGCCGAACCACACGCCACTTCTCCTTCCTTCCTCATTTTGATTAAATTATTATAAAAATCCTCATACCTCCTCCGCGATGCCCTTTTTTTCTTTTCACCCTCGTACTTATTCATAAGTGTGGGGCTTCCTAATGCTGAGACTACAGCAAATCCCCTGTAGCTCCTTTGGAAAAAAAAATTTATTCCTAATAAGAAAGCGTGAATCACTGCCGGCAGCGACGATGATGGCGGTGGGGGGGGATGGGGCGGGGTACGACGGCGCGGGCGACGGGGACGCGGGGGTCGGGGTGGAGGTCGACCGGCGGGGGACAGCGGCGGTCGCCGGGGTGATGTGGATCGTGCTGTTCGTCACCATTTATTTTATGTACTGCAAAAAGCCGGCGCCGAGGAGACTCCCGCCGTTGGCCGCCGCAAAGTACGCGTTTTGCGAATTATTGTTGTTGAGTTGTCAATGTGGGTTTTTCCTTAATGTTAAGTTACTTTTAAATTAAAGACAAAGTTTAACTTTGTAATGCTGTGGGGTACACATTCTTACTTTCTTCCCCAGGGAACTGCACTGCAAAATAAGCATAGATAAGGAAGAAACTAAGAGAATTGCTCGTGCTCTCAGCTCCAAGGTCATCTCCATTGTAGGTATATAAACTACTTACAATTAAAGTTTCGTTTTGAACAAGGTATTGTCTAGGTGATGACGCTGCCAACCAAACTCTATTAGCATGTGGGGGGATTGCTGCCTACGTTACTTTGTGTTCTTTGGCAAATAAACTTGGCCTTCCCAATATCTCCAAGTGCCTGATACAAAAAATCCGTGAGAGCCCATCTATGTAAGTAAGTTTCCCGTCAACACACACCTAATGGGTGCCATTAGTGGTTCAATGGAGACACATGTGGCCGGACTACTGAGAGATACCATTGGTAAAGGATCCCCAGTCACTTACGTTCTTGAAGCTTGCTCTCCAACTATGCAGACCTTGTTCTCCGAAGTTCTATCTTCGAAACTAGGTAAAAGAACACACTTCCGTAAATCAAACTTAACAAGAAACCAGGCTGCAAGGTGGAATGTTCAGCCGATTCGCACAAGGTGCAAGTAACAGTCCTTGGTAACACGGACATACAAGTACAACACACAGTGAAGTGCAACACTAGCGACTGCACTTTCGACACACAGGCAACCCTTACCCTAGTCCAACAAACAGCCATACCAACAATATCCTCCCTGGAACTAACCACATCCAACTGTGAAGTGACAAACGCACACAATCAGGCAGAAAAAACCCGAACCAAAATCCAAATCCTCCATGTAAATGAGCACACAGAGTAAAACAAAAAAAAAAGTTTCTCACCACAATTAGGGTTAACAAGTTCAATTAAAACAACCATTGGAGTCAAAGGTACCTCGGTTAGAAATTTGGGCTATCCCAGGAATTCGAGCTATTCGTTAGATTTGACCCAGAATCCCTGGCTGAGCAAACAAGCGCTTTTTCCCACCAAATCCCAAGTGACGCGTTCCAGGCTTCCTCTATCAGAAGACCTGAAACACCCGCCGTAAATTAGAGAAGTAGTGGTGGTGAAGCCGCATAGTGCGGGAGTAGTTGCTCCTGGCCGCAGCTGCCACGACAGCACCACCCCGTGGGCTGCCTTACACCGCGCCACCATCCCACAATTCCCAGCCGCCCCGTTCACCCCCACCTCATTCCTCACTTCCTCCTCCTCGTCCTCGTGGTAATCGCCTCCCTCCTTCACACCCTCCCATCTGCACATCACAGCCGGTCGATGACGTTGTTGATTACGATGTTCGAGGCAGGCAAAGGCTGATATTTGGCACACCAACTCAGCGCTGCTGCTCGACGCCTGAGTCACCGCCCCAGATCTGCCCCTCGTCGTCAGATAGGAACATGTCGCCTCTGGGATGCTGTTTTTGGCGCGTAATTCCATGCAGAATGGAGGATATCAGCTTCCCGGCATTTTCCACCACATCTTTGCAGCGCGTTGGGGGTGTCACCATGTACACGGCGCCGTGCTCTTTTGTCTGGAACACAACCACAACGCACACCACATCTTTGCAGTGCGTTGTGGTTGTGTTCCAGACAAAAGAGCAAGGCGCCGTGTACATGGTGACACCCCCAACGCGCTGCAAAGATGTGGTGGAAAATGCCGGGAAGCTGCTTTCCCCCATTCTGTGGAATATGGATTGATTGTCCAATGAACACAACGAAAATATAATGGGGTACCATGCACTCGCGAGTGGGACTGGGAGGAGGCCTCGTACGAGGAGCAGGCCAGGGGGAAAGCCATTGCGGCGTTTGGCGACCATGTCCAGGCCGCAAGGGTGAAGTACCCCTGGTTCTCACTGCTCTCGGAACTTGGCCCCTGCCTCCCTCGATTCAGGGTGGAAGGATCCGAAAAAGAATTGTGTGATGACTTTTTTTTTTCTTGGGGGTTGTGGCTAGTTCTGTCGGTGGTGTCAGGTCGCAGTCACTGACACTTCAATCACCATCAAGGAAATTCCTGTTCCCGTAAATCTGCCACTGATGAAGAAGATCAACGCAACTTCGGCGGGCCCGAAAAGGCATAAATAATCGGGGCCACGTACCTTCATTGCCTGGGTCGTTTGCGTCAAAGATCCTCGTCCTCTCTCGGCTGACCCATAATACCGAAAATGGCGTCGTCGGCGCCGCCGTCAAATGGAGTGGAGCACCCGGTCGTTGGACGTTGCGTTGCGATGTATTCGTACAAAGCGAGGAAGGAAAAGCAACTGTCGTTCAGGAAAGGTGACGTCATCACCCTATTCAATGTGGTACGTGTGTGGCCCTTCTCCTTATTGCATTGGGCAATTTTTCCAACTGTCAACTTTGGACACAGTTGTTAGTAGTCACTTCTCACATTCCTTCTCTACAATTTGTAGAACCACAAGTGGTGGACTGGTGAACTAAATGGAAAGATTGGCAAGGTTCCTTCTAATTTCGTGAGGAGGTCGGAAGTTGGTGGTATTTGAATCCTATCTGTTACCCTTTTGATTTTTATTCCTTGACTTTTACCTCCAGGAGCAGAACCGAAGACACCAGATGCACTACACTCACGATCCCCCTCGAATTCCCCCGCAACATCACCTTCCATTTATCCACTCTCACCTTCATTCACAACGAAGTCTCCAGCTGAATCTCTTCCCCCACTAACTCTTTCTTGTAAAATTCCCTCTACCACCCTCACTCCACATGTGCAGCAGAAGGTAGAAGCCACTGCTGCTCACGCACCACTTTCCACTGCACGAGCACCGCAACCAGTGGAGTCACTCCCAAGATACCCTCAGTGTACAGCCATATACTCTTATGCAGCAAAATCTGAGGCAGAGTTGTCTTTCACCAGACGTGAAACTATATACGTAATCAATAAGGTAGCTGGTATTCGTTTTATAACCACCAATAACACTGCATCAGGATGGGCAATGGTGGTATGGTGCTACAACGAATGGCAAGTTTGGTGAATTTCCAAGCAATTACGTTTCCCTCAAGGATTCCCTTCGAAAAGGTAAGAACTACCACTTGCGTACTCCTATTTTTACTTCCAAAGTGGTCTCTCCACAGCGTACCCGGTCATATACCATTGATACACGATTCCCTCGCATAGATCAGAGTATGAGTGCAAGCTTCACATCTCCGTCTTCCCCAATTTCTCCTGCTATTCACCTCCGCAGTAGAGATGCAGAAAGTATTGGATCGAGAAATGTACCACTCCTCGGTAAGCTAAAAACTATCTATTATACAGCCATCCTGAGTACAACCAGATCCTTCTCTGATGGATTACAACCAAAAGGATTGTAAGTTTGAAATATTTCATTTTACTACCTACATAAATTTTTTTTTAAACAGGCAACACCTTAATGAAGTGGCAGGCACAAGCCGGCACAAGTGCATTCTCCAATTCAGGTTTCTACTAAGCAAAGTCACATTTTTCAGTAATTTCTTCAAAGAGGGTATCCCTCCCCCATCATCAACAGATATACCCCCGCCACCCTCTGTGGATATCCCTCCTCCACCTCCCGTAATAGAAATGGACACTTATCCCTTCCTCGAGCCTGATGTGCCTTCCAATATTCGATACACAGGCACCACTCCCCAATCTACTCCCATTATGAGACCACTTTCACCTTCACCTCTCCCACTTTCACCTGTCTCACCTTCACCTCTTTCTCCTTCACTCAAACCTATCTCACCTTCACTTCCCCAAACAAACGATGATTTTGGGCCACCCTCTAGCCCCCCTCCTTCTGCAACCCCTTCGCCTTCTCAAATACAGCCAGCCCTACAAACCTTATCTGGAGCTACTCTTGTGAAACTAGTTGAGAAGCTTACTGGTCCTCCAAGGCCTGGGAGCACAGGTATTTTGAATGTGTTGTTAGGTGCCTTCCAACAAACCAAAAAGATTTCATGTTGGATTTTCTCCTGACTTACCGAAGCTTTACGGACCCCCCAACTCTTCTCCGTTTATTGATTTTACGATACAACACACCTCCTGGATTAATTGAAGAAGATTCCATTAAAAAGATGTATACCCGTAAACTCCTTTGTTTGATTTCTGACTCATTCAGGGTCTCTTTTGTTTTGACGAAATGGGTCACAAATCACTTCTATGATTTTGCCGAAGACAAAACTTTACTGGACACACTGATGGACTTTGTAGAGCACACAATGGGTGCCCAGGGAGAAGGTGCCCAACTGAAAATGTTTATTCGCAAGGTACATTTGCACCATAAAAACCCATTTGATTCCGCTTCTCCTAATGCATACCAGGGCCAATCGCAAGGTCACAGACTGTCTCTTACTCCTGCCAACGCCCCAAAGAGTATTCTCCCGGCAGGGAGAATAGAGACTATTCTCGATGTGCATCCCCTTGAGGCTGCAAGACAAATTACTCTTTTAGAATGGGAGGGATTTCGTAATATCAGACCAAGGGAATGCTTTGGGCTTGCCTGGCAAAAAAAAGTATTGCTTCCTCATTTTCCTCACCTTACGTAAAAATATAGGAAGCAGCTATCAAATCACCGAACATTTGTAGATTTATTACAAGGTTTAACAAGGTATGAAGGAATCGCAAATAGCCACAACTCATGGTACCTAAGGTTGGCAAGTGGGTACTTGCTTCAGTGCTCGAAGGGGACACTCCAAAACAAAGAGAACGCGTTATTCGCCATTTTATATCTATTGCCAAGGTTTATGTTAGGGCGTGGATGGGGCCATCTAATGGGAACTAGGAATGTAAAGACCTTGGAAATTTCAATGGGATGATGGAAATAACTGCCGCTTTAGGAAATTCTGCCATAACGTAATACCGAAATACCTACAGCTTACAATCTCACTCTTATTACAGGAGATTGAAAAAAACTTGGACTGTATGATTCCGATTTTTTTATGCAACTTACAAAAAGTAGTCCCAATTGCTAGAGAAATACAAAGAATTCGAATGCCTCATGGAAAAAAACTTCAAGACACTACGGGACCTGACTGTAAATAGATCCCCATGCCTTCCTTGTAGCGTACCAAATCTCCACACTTTGTTCACACTCTCACACTGTTCCAAGATATCGGAATCTTTCTTTCGGACCTCACCTTCATCGAGGTAATGCTTTTCTATTCTCTAAAGAGCTCGAAAGCTCTCCAAAAAAAAATACTCACAGTTCCATCCAGGATGGGAATCCCAACACACTACCGGACTCACCGGCACTCATCAATTGGTTAAAGATGACAATGACAGCGAAAATTATCAAGGAAATCCAACAACACCAAAGTGTTCCGTTTGCGGTTCTGCCGGTCATTTCGATACAAGCATTTGTATGTATACAAACAAACAAACAACCGGCACAAAATCTTGACCACTCAATACAAGATATCGGACATAGAAACCAAGCCCGGAATAAGTGAACAGGATGCTTACAACCGCTCCCTTGAAATAGAGCCAAGAGCCTCCCACTGAACCCCAAAAACAAGTACATAAGAATTATTTTATACAGAGCACCGAAACATCATCATATCCCACCCATTTATTGGAAATCGGCATATTTCTTATTGTAACAAAAACAAGGCAGGGGGAATGGTGGCCACTGTTTGACATGTCAAAAGCAGCTCTGGATGGAAGTTAGCATTCACACTGGTATTGTTGTTATGGGGTAGTGTATGAGATCTGACCTGAACAATAGGGATCGCGCCTCATCAGTTTGACTTCTCATGTGGGCCGCGCTGCGCGGACGAAACAAATTGTGGGACGACGTAGTGGTATGCCACAATGAGTACCATCACGCTCACGCCAACGAGGTTACTGAACACGTAGAGGCTGGTGTCGGATATCATCCCTAATGTACGCTATGTGCCTGTCGTTGTGTGAATTATGGGGCTCAAACTGTTGGTCAACGAACTTGTTCACCCACTCCACGGACACGCGTCCTCACGCCTTGGAAAGATAAACAAATTTATTTATCTGTTCCCCAAATTCTGATCATCTTCCCATCACACAGGGTCTCCTGCTCTCCATTTGTAACCGCCCTGAAGAGCTCGAAAACTTCCTTTCAACTTCCTTTCCCCAGTAGTGCAGTTAATACTGGTGAGCTGGATTCTCTAGAATGATTTCTTGGTACAATCTCATCACGACATGTCGTGGTCACCCACAGCGGGGAGCAAGGACACGGGGCGGTGGCCCCCTGCAAACAACGTGTACATAGTTGCAACCCCCACACTCCTCATGTCTGCCCCACGATCTCCATCATCCCATAATCAGCACCAAACCCCCGCCGCACCACCACCGCCGCAAACAACAATCGGCGGGCGTGGTGGCTGTCCCACAATGAGGCTGCTGGAACTGCCTTACCCTGATGCCATCAACGAACAATCGTATGTGTGTGACTCCCAGTGTTTGTATGCAAATCCAAATACCTATATATATTTGTTATATATAGGTTCAGAATTGAGGGGGATTCCACAGGGCAGGCCATTCTACACACCAGCAAGGGCACCTACACTATCAAGTCAGTGGAGACGTCAAACAGCCTGCTGTTCGGCCCAGTGGTTGCTGTTGACAACAACACCACAACAAACACCATCATATCTGATATCACACCTAACCAACAACAGCAACCAACAACAGCATCAGCACCACCATCATCACCATCACAAGCACAGCCAATGGCGATTGTGTCCTCTTGCCCTTCATCACCTTCACAGCAACAACTCACACAACAGGCACCGGCAATCACGTCGACAAAGACACTTCACGTGGTTGGGGATGCAAACATTTACTTGGAATGTGTGCCTCAGAGGAAACCTTGAGTGCTGTGTGGCAATTTCATTATTCTTCAAAAGAGGGAGGCCCTGGGTTCATTTCATTTTTGTTTGTTTTCAATTGAAATGAAAACAGAGTGTTCTTTTGTTTTTTTTTTTTTTCAGTATAGTACTAAATCTAGTGGCTGTTGTTTTGGGGGGCAGGTGTTGTTGTGGATGTAGATAATGACGAGGGAGGGAGGGAGTCTAGTACAGCCTGGACATGGTCGCGTACGCATAGTGTGAACTTACGCGTGGCTGTGTGTACAACTGCCATTTCCACATTGTCACAGCTTATCTTCTCCTCCATGACCTGTCTCAGTGTGGACAGGGCTAGCATTTCTGCCTCGGCAAGGGTCATGGATTTGTTGTACTTCTCCTGTAGTGCTGTTTGTGCACCCTCTGATGCAACTCCGATTGCCTAGTGTTGTTCTTTGTTTTAGGACCGGGAATTTGAAATTGCATGTGGTGTGTCATCATTATATTGACTTTTCATTAGTGGTAATTGATATATATTATGTTTTTTCATACCTTAGCTTTGAACTGGTTGTATGTGCCCGATGGATCGGTGTGGAACAGAGCAGGGCCCTTTTCATCAACACCTGCTATCAGAAGGGCAACACCAAATGGTCTGCTCATTGCGGCTGCCTCACTGCGTTTCTTTCCTTCACCAAAGCGAAGTGCAAGATCACACACACCTTGCGTGCACGACTCTACACCTATCGGCTCATTGAAGTTCAAGAGATAGTTCTGAGCCTGGAATAAAGTAAATTCAATGCATACAATTTAATAAGAAATGGGAGATTCTAACCTCGACTCTAGCATGATCAATGAGAGTCTTCGCGTCAGCAATCAGACCAGACATTGCTGCCCCAAGGTGGTAGTCAATATCCATAATCTTCTCCAGGGATGACGACTCCATCAGTGGTGATGTTACCCTCTTTTCAACAGCCAAAACAACACCCTCCCCAACCTAATAGAAAATTAAATCTTATTAGCCTATTTATGACCATTTTCATCGACGCTGTGTTGAAAAACCGTTCCGCAAAAAGGAAGAAAGAAAAAAAAAAAAAAAACTCAATGAAAGAAGGAAAACGACCTGGATTCCGACGGCGGTTGAACCCAATTTAACAGCCTCAATTGCGTACTCAACTTGGAAAAGACGTCCCTCAGGTGAGAACGTGTTCACGCCGTGGTCATACTCGCTCCTTGTCAAAAACATTTTGTTGTTGCTGTAAATAAATGCACCCGAGTGTCACACGCCCTATCACCCAAATTCCAATTTTTTTTGTTGGTTGAGATGTGGACTGATGATGAGGGTAAGTAGATGGGGGGGAGTAGCTGAACACAGCTGGATACAGATGAGGTAGTGGAGCCAGAGTACAAGTGTGTCAGACAACAGGGGAGGTAGTACCGTCCCAAACGATTGGGTTTTCCGGTGTACATTTTCAGGAATAATCAAAGCTTTAGCAGAGACCAAAAAGAAAAAAAAACCAAGGGAAAGGGGGAGATGGTGGACGTGGAGTGTACTACGGCACTGAGATTGTTGGCTGTCGATGCCGTCCAACAAGCTAATTCCGGCCACCCTGGTAAATCTCGTTTTTTTTTTTTTTTGCTTTTGTTTTCCCTTGTTCCTTGTTAATATCTAAAATGTGTGTTAATGTTGATTTGTGGGGTTTTTCCTTATATACCTATTTATTCATTGATAAGGGCTACCACTGGGTGCTGCCGATATTGTGTACACTATTTTCTCGAGGTTCATGAATATTAATCCTGCGTCTCCTGCTTGGCCCAATAGGGACAGATTTGTCCTATCTTGTGGTGATTTTGCCCTCCCTTCACTTCTTTTTCACTCGAGAAATTAATATTGTTTTTTTTTCCCAGGACACGGCTCTGCAATGTTATATTCGTTGTTGCATTTGCTTGGTTACCCAAAGCTGACGTTGGAACAGCTTCAACACTTCAGACAGTGGGGGAGCCTCACTCCAGGACACCCAGAGCGGGATGTGGAGATGGGCATCGAGACAACCACTGGTCCCCTTGGACAGGTTACTTTCTTTCGCCCTTACCAAGTTTCTCACGTACTTAGGGCTTTGGCAATGCTGTTGGTCTTGCCCTAGCTGAACGCATTGTTGCAGGGAAGTTGAACAAACCGGACTTCCCGATTATGGACCATTTCACCTACGTCCTTGTGTCTGATGGTGACCTTATGGAAGGTCTTTCTTATGGCATTTTTCTGAACGTCTCACCTCCCTTTTCAGGAATTTCACATGAAGTTGGTTCCTGGGCTGGTCATCTTGGCCTTGGAAGATTGATTGCTCTCTATGATGACAATGGCATAAGCATTGACGGCCGCACCGATATTACTTGCTCTGACAATGCTCCAGCCAGGTTCGCTGCCTATGGGTGGCACGTTCAGACAGTAGATGGACATAACATTGGTTCATTAGTTCGACTATTTTTCCTTTCTAATTCCGCCACAGCTGAAATCGAAGCCGCAATAAACTCTGCAAAAGCAGTTACTGACAGACCCTCGTTTATTGCCTGCAAGACACACATTGGGCTTAAGAGTCCTGCTCAGGACACCAACAAGGTACTTTTAAAAAGCTATTATTCATCCTAATAATTGGCCCACCAAGGTGCACGGCACACCACTTGGTGATGATGGACTCCGAAAAACCAAGGCAGCCTTTGGGTGGCCAGCAGAAGCCAAATTCTCTGTCCCTGATGCAGTGAGGGCACAGTATGGCTTGGTAAGCAGCTTCTCTTTCTTTCTCAAGCTCACCTTTCCGGCAGATAGGCGCTCGTGGAGCCGCAAAGCAAAGGGAATGGGACGAGCTGTTTGCACGGTACAAGTCAGCTTTTCCCGAACTTGGTGTCATTGCAGAGCAAATGTTTTCGGGCCATGTCCCAATTCCAACAGGTTTAAAGTTCCTCAAATCATGCAACCTCACTCCAGCCAGATTTCCCTGCATTCCCACCAGGCTCATCATTTGCAACAAGAGTTGCTTCACAGAAGGTCCTTGACGTAATATTACCAAAGATTCCAAACATGATTGGTGGTTCCGCAGATCTAACACCATCAAACAACACTTTTGCCACCGGCTCCGCATCTATTACAAAGTACTACCAAAATGCCTGTATTCATCTAATTCCCCTTTTCAGGAACAATTTCAATGGAAATTACCTCCACTACGGCATTCGCGAGCATTCAATGGGGTCAGTTATGAATGGTCTTGCCTTACACTACCTCAGGCCGTACGGTGGTGCTTTCCTGGTATTTTCTGATTACATGAGGCCTCCAGTACGGAGCGCTGCCATGATGCATCTCCCTGTCGTATACGTTTGGACACACGACAGGTACCTCCTTCTCTTCGAAGTGAAAGAGATTGTTTAACGCTTTTACATTCAGCATTGGACTTGGCGAAGATGGTCCTACTCACCAACCCATTGAACAGCTTGCTTCTCTGCGCCTCATTCCAAATCTCGCTGTTGTTAGGCCCTGTGATGCAAATGAAACTGCCGAAGCGTGGAGACTTGCACTTTCTCGTAACAATGGGCCTACTGCTATTATTCTTTCCCGGCAAAATCTTCCCACCCAATCGCCAGTAAATTGTGGTGTCTCACGAGGAGGGTTTGTTTCTCGTCTGCTTTGGCACTTCATTTAATGGATCCACAGGTACATCCTGATTGATGTTCCCGAGCCAAAGGTTGTTCTAATCGCAACGGGCTCAGAAGTTTCCATTGCAGTAGAAGCACAAGGCCTTCTTGCCAAAGAGGTAAACACCCCGTTAGAAAGAGGTAAACCAACCATTGTAGGATATTCCTGCCCGAGTTGTTTCAATGCCGTGTTGGGAAATGTTTGATGCCCAACAAGCAGAATACAGGAACTATGTGCTACCACCCAAAGCTGCAAAGCTTTCCATTGAGGCCGGCAGAACTCTCGGCTGGTCTTTACCCTCCTTTTCCTCCACCTTTCACTAACACAAACCAACAGGGAGCACTACACCGGGTCACAAGGAGCCTGCATTGGCTTGGACCACTGGGGAGCCAGTGCACCATACCTCACACTGTACCGCGAGTTTGGATTGACATCCTCAGCTGTACTGACCCGTGCCAAGTCCCTCCTCTCTTGATTGAATGGCTATCTAAGTGAAATGCCCTTTTTCACAAAGAAAAAGAAACAATAAAAGGATAAATAAATACCCTATTGGGTACGGCTTCTTTTTTTTTTCCCCAGTGGTGTATGTGAAAAACTTCCTCACAGGGAAGCCTTGAGTGGTGTAAGTATCCCTGAGATTTGGTTGAACACATCAGGGATGGGTAAATTGGCATTGACATGGTGAACCAATCCACCAAACGCAGCGCACAAGGCTGCCTCACTTGCCCTGTGTGATAGTGGTTAATGTTATTAATATTCATAGATGTATGTAGCGGGCACTGGATTAAACTCCGCTTAAATTAGATAGCTAGCGGTTTTGGGTTTTAGTGAACAACCTGTAGAGAGCAAGCCTGCGGGTCATTGTGACCTCTGTGTCATCATCACGTTGTACGAGGCGGGCAGTAACTATGGGGTCTGTTGCGGGGTTGAACTTGACGTGATACACCTGGATTTGGTCAGGGGTTGATTATTGGAATGTAGGTGGAGGCACTGGTAAAACATTAATCATAATTCAAATTCCGACTACACCATTTTTTATGTAGCATTTGTGATTTGGTGGTACAACTACAATTACACACTTTGTTTGTTACAGGGTCAGTCCTCCTGCCAGTGATCCTCTCAATGGCTACTTGATCAGGGAGATCAAGTACAACCACAACGTGAGGAGAAACCAACCTTGTGAGTGCTGCAGCCTGGTCTGCTGACCTTGGGAATCCATCAAGGAGCCACCCCTTGTGAAATGGAGTTGTGTTAAGTTTTAAATAGGACCATTTCATAGACTAAAATCAATCCATTTACCGCTGAGAATGTCATTAGCTGCTTAGCAACAAGAGGTACAACAATATCATCAGGAACAAGTTTTCCGGCGTCCATAAATGCTTTGGCTTTCAGTCCTATCTCAGTGCCAGCTGCGACCTTTTTTATTATTATTATTATTATTAGAAACAATTATGTTTCCTATTTTAATTAAGTACAATTTATAAATACACCCAAAACACAACAAGGAAGAAAAAGGCAAAAACAAACGAAAGGCGAACCTCGGCCCTGAGTAGATCCCCGGACGAAAGGTGCTTGACGCCGTACATTGTTGCTATTTTTTCGCACTGAGTTCCCTTGCCCGACGCGGGAGGCCCTGACATAATTATGCGCATCATCTTTGACCCAATTCCCCGGCTTGCTTCTCGTCGCTTTGGTTTTGTTTTGTTTTGTTGTTTCTGGGGTTTTTCCGTTCGGGCGCACTACAGAGAGATCAAACTCAAACTCAAACACTGACAGAACACCTTGGCCGAGCCACCCTGATTGTGCCCCTCGCCCTCCCCCCACGGTGTTCTGAGGTGGCAGCTCTCATGCCCACCGGAACTGGGATTTCGGCGATCCAATCACAAACCATAGAAGGGACCGTGTGCTTGTACATACGGTATGCGGTGCATGCTTCGAATACCATAAACAGTGGCAAGAGACAGGCACAAGCACTCTTCAGTTGTACCGTACAAGAAGCCCTGGGTGAGTGACAAGCCGAGTCTCCTCAGAACCGCGTCCACCAATCAAATCTGAAAAATATCAACACGTCCTCACTCATCGCCCCATGTTTCCCATTCAATCAAAGTGCGTAACATGCCGTGTCCCTATTTGACTAAAATCATAACGCGTGGTTGTACAGATCTCGGAGCGGCTTTTAAGATGCCAAAACAACACGAACAAAACGAACGAACAACAAAAAGAAAAAAAAAACGAAACTGACAGAGTAACACAACGATGACGATAAGGGTAAGGCAGATCTGCATTATATTATGCCTGGTGCTGTTGGGTGTAACGGCTGAGGAAATCTACGACAGCTGTGA
The DNA here is from genome assembly GCA_020536535.1 of Pelomyxa schiedti. Lineage (NCBI taxonomy): Eukaryota > Evosea > Pelobiontida > Pelomyxidae > Pelomyxa > Pelomyxa schiedti. Next base: position 40,751 of record JAHLWZ010000872.1, on the reverse strand, counting down.
TTCTGCCTACAGTATTCAGAAACTGCCGTTCACAGTGGATTCAACTACCACTGTTTCAGAGATCTCGCAGTTCTACTGCTCTATTAGCCCTATTTATACTGCTGGAAAAGGTTGGTGTGGTGCAGTGCACACACTAAAATTGACTTTGCTTCGTAGGTGTATACTATATGTATACTCCAGCAATGGACACAACATTGGCGGCTTCCACTTGTGGAGAAACCACTCTCGATACAACTTTGTATGTCTTCACGGAGTGCTACAAAGGCATAGCACAACAGTGCCTTTCCTACAACGACGACTCGTGTGGAACTTCAAGTGAAGTGCGCTGGAATACTACCGCTGGGGAAACCTACTATATTTTTGTTACAGGCTTTGGGAAAGTCACTGGTGACTTCTCATTCACTCTGACAGATGAAGGTTCACTTCTTTTTTACATTTAAATGATTCTCAGATTAGCCAGGAGAAAAAAATGACCTTTGCACTTTGGCTGAAGAAATTTCTTCCCTTCCTTTTACTTTCACTGGGGACAATGATAAATCAGAAACAGTTACTTCCGGCTGTCGTAATATGGACGCTGTAGGTGCGTTACTATTAAGAAATCTTCAAAGCTAAAGGGGACAATAGGCCTCTGGTTCGTGGTTCTTGGTACTGGAAAAGACCTCAAAGCATCTACATGTGAAAACTCGCAGCTTGACACTATTATAGAGCTTTATTCCGACTGCTCTGGAACCTGCATTAATTTTGTGGGTGACATGTTGTTTCCTCCCCACTTTGACCACATCTAGGTTGACGATACTTGTCTTTGGCAGTCTGAAATTGTTTGGCCCACCCTTGAGGGAGTACCTTATTATATATTTGTGTCATCACCAGGTCTGCTGCGCGGACAGTTCACTTTGTCAGTAATGGATGGTACACAAATTGTGTCAGCACCCCCTCACTGTTTATAGCGGATTCTCCGACTTGGTATAACTGCAAAGTTGCTGAAAAAATTATCAGCCTTCCCTATACAACTGCTGCGTCCACGGCCAACACTCCCTCCACCTACAGCTCCTGCTTCAGCGTGCAGACCAACAGTTAGATACTGGTTCTGTAAACAAAGCTAACCATAAGCCAGGTCTGTGGTATGTCGTAGCTGGAACTGGAGAAGCACTTACTGCCTGGACTTGTGTGCTTGATAACCTTGTATGCTTTTTCTTTGTATTCTTTTCATTATAGTACTATTGAATGAATAGAGTGGAGATACTACTCTTCAAGTTTACGAGGAGTGTGATGAAAATGCAGTTGCTCAATCATGTGTTACGGCCAACGACGATTTCTGCGGGCTCCACTCGAAAGTACTGTGGCTCTAGGGTACTACAACTCACCACATTTCCAGGTTGAGTGGAGTGCTGAAGCCGACAAGTACTACTACATTGCTGTTTCGGGTTACCGCTCTGGGAGCGACGGTGTAGCTTTTACCCTTTCTGTAGATACACGTAGAGAAATTCTCTAGCAATCTTCCTCGCTTCTCATTCCCACAGTTTCCAATGTTGACAATTCTGTGTGCTGGAATGCTGAGCCTGTCACCACCCTTCCGATGACTTTTTCACAGACAACCTCAAACGCTGAATTCACCGAAGGGGATTGTGCCACTGACTCTTCACTACGACAAGGTTTTTGAACTTCTACTCCATACTCCGCCCTGACCAAGCCTCCATCCAGGACGTTGGTTCAGTCTCTCATTCGCCACAAGTGTGAGTAATATCCTCGCCACTGTATGTAACGACGACACGATCCTGCCTTTTTCCATTGAAGTCTACAACTTGTGTTCCCCCCAGCATTGTGTACGACAAAGGTTATCTTTATCACTCTTTTTTGCAACTCAGCTGTTGTAGCGATCCCTTGGAGTGTTCTGGGAAAGGCTCAGTACAGTTCCAAGCGCTTGGAGGACAGTCGTACTGGATTTTTGTCACTGCAGGAGTCAATGTAACTGGAGACTTCCGTGTAGATTTTTCTGAAAGTTTCACCTCAAACAACATCATTTCATATTGTCACTAACCAGGGCACAGTCTCCCCGGATCCATATTGTGAATGTGCTACTGCCTATCCTCTGGTTGTTCCCGAAACTTACCAAGGCGATACAACCAATGCCTGTATGTCATTCTCACCGTGCAACTTGATTGGCACAACAGGTATGTGTTTATAGCAAATCTCCGCTTTCTAAGAAAACAAAGGGCTCTGGTTTTCTGTTCTGGGCACCGGTAATCAGATCACCGCCAGTACTTGCACTTCATACACAGAGTTCGACACAATCATTGCTGTTGCACGATCATGTGCCGAGATCACAGACAACTGCATAGTCTGGAGTGACGATTGGCCGACCTGCGGGGTACAATCACAGGTATCTTGGGACTCAGAACTCGGTACCCCTTACTACATCTTGGTTTCTGGGTGGAAATCTGAATACGGACTGTTTGAACTGACAGTTACCGACAGTGTGCAGCCTCACTCTGTTGTTACAATCCCTAACTCAAACCCAGGCTCCACAAACGTTTGAAGTTTGAACATTTATTCTGTGTAGAACGACATATCACCAAATCGATAGTCCAAAAAGAAAAAAGCCTTTATTGCTTATGTACTTCTCTTCACTTACACAACCCCTCTAGTTGCCAGAACTGAGGGAAATGTGAGACTACTGTTTGAAGGAATCAGAATAGCTGGGATAGTTCCGGGTAGGAGTCAATGAGTTTAGCGAATACAGAGTTCACTTTTGGAAGCTGAGTTGTAGTGTCCAGTGTTTCAACAGCAGGCCGCAGAAAATTAGGTGCTATGACTATAGACAAATTCTTGGCTGAATTGAGTTCAATTACCGTGCAGAAGGATTAATTGTATGTTTGTATGTTAGAAAGGGGTAGCGGTATGTGTGATGTAATAATAATGATACCATCCATTTTGTTTGTTTGCCTGTGCCCAATGAGCTTCTGGAAGAAGTCCATTGTGTACTTCAATGTGATGCGGTTGTATTCCGGTAATGCCCTCAGCATCGGCGTAACTCGCGTTATGAATTCCTCTTTTTCTGTTGTGCATTGTATGATTATAAGTACCTCCTCCGGTACTGTGTGTGGTTGTTTTGTTGTTTCTATTTTCTGAAAACCTGTGTCATGCAGATCCGTCATGGGGACGTACAAATCAAAGGGAAAAATGGGTTCTGCCATTTCACTGTTTTGATATGAGCCGATTGGAAATGGGAGAATTTTTCGTACCGGAAGTATACTTTCAGAAGCGAAGATACAGAGAATGCATCTTGGTCCGGTTTGAACTGATACTCGTAGTTCTCTGTAACAGTCGGTGTGAGTGAGATATCTACTACAAAAAAGTAAAATTATACCTTGCACCAGCTTCCTTAGTGCCGTAATCTCGAGGTTGTGCCCCGGGACTCTGAAAAGACCTTGTATCTTTAAAGCTAAGACCGGGTTAGTGGATGTTGCTATCTGAGTGATTGTAGTATTGATGGTACATTTTTCGAGGAAAGAGAAGCCTTTTTCTACTAGTAGCGGGATGCCTATTTGCTCGCGATATTCGTTGTGAATAAGGTCACTGAGCTTAGACCCAAAAACTGAGAAGGTTAGATAAACTTGCTATCAGAATGAAATTACCGACCTATGTGATTCTTCCGTCGTTCCAAAAGGTCTTTGAGAGCAGAAAAGGCTCGGTTTTTATCCCGTAGCCCCATTTTGAGTGTAATTTTCTTGATTTTATTTGCAGACTTGATATTGAATTGAAGCATTGGATCTGCGTTGGGAATTTTAGTATACGGGCATAAAAAACAATTCCGTCAAACCTGCACCCTCTACATCCACAACATCTACTACATCTGTCATTTTAATGACCGTGGTCTTCTCGTATATCTCCACCTTTGGCTTTATTTTTTTTGCAGTAACCAGGATAATTTGATCACTGAAAACAACTGCTTTCCTAAAGATGGAAGGAGTGAGGCCCTATCTTCCTATCTTTTTGTCATACAGTGTCACAGTAGATTTCCTTTTTTTTACTTGCTGAACTTCAATTTCATATAATAGGATTCGGCCAATATCCTCTGGGAATTGCTGGATTCTATTAGATTACAAGTACGAAAATATGTTGTGGTTCACACAGAAGAGAATCCACCAAGTTTGGTTACTGTATCTGTGAAATATTTCTTCACCAGGCGTTGGTGTTGACTTTCAGAGAAGACCTTCCGGAAGTTACAAAAACCAACCAACGAAGGAAAAAACCTTGCAGAATTGCTGGAAAAACTGAACACTTTCATTCAGTTGAACCAGATCAAGGCTTTCAGTTTCAGCCCCCATTGGCATTGCAGGTTCTGCCGGTCCGGAACATAATCCCTTGAGGAACGTGGGAATGTTGTGCAGTGAACTCTCCGGCAGGTGAACCAATTCATCAAACAAGGAACCACAAGTTAGAAATTGCTGTATATTTTTGGGTTTATTTGATAATGTGTTAACAATAAGTTACCTGATTGTGCCACACAGCAAATGGGAGAGAATTATCTTGCAATTTCTGTATTGAATCTGCAATATGAAGAGAATCGAGGTATACACCTAATGGAACTCAGCCAGGAGGGAACTGTAAAATATGGCTGCGTACTGTATACTTTAAATTTGCCTCGAATCTCCGAATCACAAAAAATGGCACCAACACCCTTGATGCAAGGCCATGATAGAAGAATCTGTATTTATTAGCAACATCAAAGAAACTCTCCAACCTTATTAAGGCCATCAACAATCTGGGCGTGCAATTCTTGAATCATCATTACCGATGACAATAACGTTACAATGTGTTGAGGTAGCAATTCAGGCCACTATTTGTGTTAAGAGAATGAAGGAAGAATGTGCCAACAACCATCTTTCCAGCATCTCTCTCAAGAGGAATAAGGTAAGACGATGCAAGAACTGACATTTTGTGTGCTAGTTCACGTTGACTATACAACAATCTCCTAAACGAAGATTGTTTGCCAGTTTTTTTAATGTTGGCTTTTTTCCACACCCAAAACCGTTAGACGTAATTTCAGTTCATCTGTGCATACCCATCCATCTTCGGAAAATCCATTGTCTTATTATTCTCTGTGAGGCAACTATCCGTGGATCACACTAAGGAAGTTTTAGCTAGTAAGTAGCACATAAAACCAAAGAGGATTTGCACACAGTATCATCAGAAGAGAGCTGAAAGAGTGTCCGTTTTGGAGGTTTTTGTGTTGGCTCAGTTGTTGGAGGGGTGGATTTTGGTGGGGCTTCTGGTTCTAAATGAGCACCGAATCTCGCAACAAGTGGATGTAGGAAAGGAGGTGGTAATCCCTTGCTTGGAGCTGAAGGATGTAGAGTAGGGCTGCAACCTGAAGAAGGTGGTGGTGGGGGTGGCAGATTGGGGTGAGGGTGGGGCAATGATACTGTAGGAATCGTCGGTGACACCAGTGTAGATGGGGGTAATGTAGTGGGAAGGAGCGGAGGAGGTTTTGATAGAGTCATGAAAGAGGGTGGTGCTGCAGTGGGTGATGTGGCTACCATTGGGGGGGACTTTGGGGCTGGAGTTGGCAGTAGTACTGTGGGGGAAGGTGCAGGTATTACTGGAAGGACCACCGGAACTGAAGAAGGTAGTTTGGGAAGAATTGGTGTTGGAATGCAAGGAAGGACAGGCATTGGGATGCTTGGGAGAATCGGGGTTGGGATGCAGGGGCGGACAGTTTGCTGCTCGGCCGGGGCCGCCACTGTTGCCGCAGGTTGTTGTGGAGTTGGGGAAGGTGCAACGGGAGTGATGAGTGGCGGTTGTACTGCTGCCTGAGAAGTTGGTGTATGAGCGGGAATCACAGGAGGAGGCAATTGTGCAGGGGGAGTGGATGGAACTGGAGCTTGCACAGCAGGGACAGGGGCCAGTGTTAAAGGAGGCGGAAGATCAATGACTTGATCTGGAATACTAGGAAAAGAGTCCTCCGTGTGATTTGGTGGTTGCTTCGTTGGGGGAGTTCTGGAATTCAATTCAGAGTTACTGTTTGAGAGTAATGTAGGGCTCCCATTGACCCGTTCTTGCCCACCTACCGCAACAGGGGATATACTGTTAGGGATTTCACGGCAGCTAATACTTGTATTTACTGCAGTCTTCCCCGTAATGAGGTTTTCCCCAGGAGTCACGTTAGGGTGCAGTGAAGCAAGAACAGGAGGAGCTGGGGCCGGCAAATCATCCCCGTCCATTCCCTCCTCTGTATCACCATCGCACAGATTAACTGCCTGCAAAGAGCCCGATGGTGATAGTATCATGGACTGAGGTGGAAGTGACGGTGCCTCGTCATCGGGCAGAGACGGAGAGGGTGCTTCCTCGTCCGGGGCATCAGGAACACTAGGAGCCTCGTCATCCGGGGCCAGTGGAGCAATCAACATAATGTCGTCATCCACTACAGAAGAAGGTTCCTTGTCCCCTTCATGGTGGACTGTAGACCCTTGCTTTTCCTCGGTCTCAACACCACCACTACCACCACTGGAGGATAGTGTCAATGGTGACGAAGAGGGAGAAGGAGGGTGAGAGTTGGCAGTAGAAGTACTAGTACAGTTAGTAGTCGGAGTGTTAGTAGTAGTAGAATTTGTAGTTGTAGGCGTGAGTGTATTATTTGCAGTTGTTGTGGTTGATGATGAAGATGACGACGAAGATGAATAGGAATTCGTTGTCGATAGCGAGGGCGGTGACAACGGTTCATTTAACGAACCGGCGCCCGGGGATTCGCGTAACGCGGTCGTCGTTGCGGTAGTGGTGCTTTGTTGGTGTTGTTGTTGTTGTTGCGGCTGTGGTTGCGGCGGTCCCAGTTGCAGTTGCTGTAGTGAGGAGATCAGGCAGGCGGGGGGCTTGGTGATGATGAGGCGGGGCTGCCCCTGCCCCGGCTGCTGCTGCTGGGTAGGCGAGACCGCACCGCTGCGCAGCGAGGGGGGAGTCGAGGCCGCGGCCGCGGGCGCGGGGACCGGCGCGTGGCGCATGGGCGGCGGCGGGGGAGCCGGCGGCGCCACCCCGGTGGTGGAAGAAGAGGCAGGGGATGGGGATGGGGATGGGGAAGACGACGAAGGGGGGGCGGGCTGCTGTTGTTTTGGGTCGGCGGGCTGCGGCTGCTTGGATGGCTGGGGAGAGGGGGCTCGCCGGCGTGGAGGGAGTTGCGCCGGCTGCTGCTGTGACATTGGTTTTGTTGTGTGGAACCCGCTTCTGCGAAGTTCTTCGAACGAAGCTCAACTCCGCTTGAAGTTAAGTACAACTCGTGATGTGGGATTAAGGCATCACTTGCCTGCATGGCCTTTCTTCAAACAATGTTGTTCTTGAGAGTGGGTTTCAGAAATCTTGTATCTCCGGTTGATTTTCAAAAACAAAAAGACATCATCAAACTTTGTTGGTTGTTGCCGAGGAGCCGTGTCACCGGAATGTCGACAAAGAAGCGTAAAGTGGTCAAGGACAAAACGACCGCATCTGCATCCGCGCACTCAACCAGTACTCCTGCCGCTGTGGCCGTCCCTGTTTTCTCCCCCCCGCGCGAGATCTTCTCCCCTGACAAAGACGAAAACCGAGCGCCGATCGACGGCGACGAGTTGCGCAAGAGGGCCGAGCTCGTGCACAAGGAGCTTGGCTTGGTTCTTCCCGAGCCGTATCTCGCGCTCCTTAGGGTTCACAACGGCTGCTCGCTGCGAAAGAAGTATATAAGAGTTCCCGGCGAGCGCGCTGAAAAGATCCTTCCTCTTTCTGCTTTTATTGAGTCAAATACAACTACTACAACAGCGGCGGCGTCTAGTACTACTACTTCTTCCAGTGCTGCTGCTCCTATTCCTCCTGGCGAGGAGGCTTATGCTTCTGTGGGTGAAATCCTTGGAGTTGGCGTTGACAAAAGCACAAAAAAGAAGAAGTCAAAGAGGTCTAGTGATGAGGATAGCGATGATGATGATGAGTCGGAGGAGGAAGCCTCGTCTAACTCGTTGCTTGATAATAAGGTACGCCCTAACTCCCTTCTCCTACTCTAACTTGAGCAAGGATGCATATGAGGAGTGGGGAATCACAAAGGACTTCTTGCTTCTATGCGGCGATGGCCATGAATGGCTCGCTTTAGGTGTGTTTGGCCCCTGGGTGACTTACTTTCTGAATTACTGCAGATTATCGCGCCGATCCACACAACCCGGCGGCTGTGGCTCTTTCTCAAATTGAGTATGAGGAGGTCAAGCCTGACGTTGATACTGCTGGGGACTTTGAGGTAATTCGGTCTTTCAAATAGAATTTCTATTTATCCTCCCCAGGTACACAGATTGGCTCCTGACTTCCAGTCCTTCCTGACCCACTTAGGTAACACCAATTTTTTTTCCCTAGCCATCCTAATTTCATTATTTTCTTTTTCTCAACAGAATACCTTCAAGAAGATGAAATTCTCTTTGGAATCCGCGAACCGAAAGAAACCGATTTTAAGGTTCTAGCAAAGCAAGTAAGCACTGCTTTTGGCTTTAAATGGAAGGGTGAAAAAGAGGCTGGCGAAGATGCTGAAGTTGAAGAAGAAGAAGACGACGACCACTCTAAAGAATCGGAGAAGTTCGTTCTTGGAGGTGAAGGCGGACTGAAAACGACCGTCAAGCTGCAGAAGGGTAAAAAAGACCAACTCGTGGAGCACCCTGAATGCCATTGGGTTCTACATGTGGACTTTGTACCAGACGCTCAAGAATCCGAGTCTGAGCCGGAACCCGACTCCGATTCCGACGACAGTTCTGATTCCGACAGTGACGGCAACATGTCTGAAGGCAGCAAAGCAATCAAGAAAGAGGCCAATAAAGTGAAGCGAGAGGAGAAGAAGAGGAAGCATGAAGCCGCGAAAGCCAAGAGGGAGGAAGCCAGGAAGCAGAAGGAGGAAGCAAAGAAGAAGAAAGAGGCCGAGGACCTAGCCAAGGGCATCAAGAAGAGGGCTCCCATGCAGTGGCCCGAGGTAGTTGACGTTGTGACGCAGAGGCTTCCTTCCGCTGTTCTCATTGCACCCCCAATCAGCACAGACCAAATCAAGTACTCTCTTGGCTCCTGATAGGGAAGGCTGACTTATCTCCTCTACTCATAAATTAAAAAAAAAAAGACTGTTTTGTTCTCTTGATACATTCTTTTGCTTTTTGACAACTGTTCTTCACGTACATTGTAAATCACAGTTACTTTGTTGAGTTTGTGGTGGGTGTCAGTGCCTTTGGGGAGGCCGTCGTCCTCTTGGTCCGGCGGTTCGGGTAAACTATGGGAAGGTGAAATCGGTGCATTAAAACAAGTGGTACACATACATGTTCTAGCCTTGGCTTTGTGGAAATTTTAATTCCTATGTCGGTCTCGTGCGTCAAAGATTGGTCAAAAGCAAGCTCTTCTGCTTCTGCAATAGCATCACTTTCCGATACAGTAATTTCTGTGGAAAGGGAAGAGGAGGCTGTTGACGTGGTTGCGGTTGTGCTTGTGCTTGTGCTTGTGCTTGTGCTTGTGCTTGATGTTGAAGTCGTCGTAGCAATGGCTGAGGAGCTTGTACTTTGTGCGGACTCCTCTGTCGCAGGGGTGGTGAGAGTGGTGCTGGATGTGGAGCGTGGAGGAATTGGCGGCGGCGGTGAAGAGGAAGACCGCGAGGGTGGTGGCGAGGGTGTAGTTGTTGGTGATGTGGTTGAGGCCGGGGGCTCATCAGTGGCATCAGGTTCCGGGTTATCGCCCGTGGGCTCTTGGCTTTCTGTGGTTGTGGGTGTTGGCCTTGGTCTTGGACCCATTCCTCCCTTCATAACCATGGCTGCAACCTGCTTTCAAGTTAGGGAATTCGACTGGGTGTCTTTACCTGTTGGCGTTTGGCTGCCCTTTCTTCCTCGGATAATTTCGCCACAACAACATCATCTCTTTTTGGCTTGGTATCTTTTGGCTGCCCATTTGTGAGAGAGCTTTAGGGTAACCAGACTTACAGCTGAAGATTCAACGTTGGTCTTCCAACTGTCTTGCAGCTTATTTCGTTGTTGATGCGTGGGAGGTGGAGCTGCTTTGGTTACTGCCGTGGCTCTACTCTGTGCCTGGAAACCTGTGAGTACGTGCTCCGGATTTGAGCAATACCTCCTGTTGTTGCCTTTGTTGTTCCAGCCACAACTCACCCATTCTCTTGGTCGGCTTCTGAGCCATACTCCTCCGGAGTTCATTTGACCTCTTTATTTGACTTTGATGGAGTCTCGCTTCTTCTTCCCTGAAAGAATGTTATGGGGGAAAGATAGATTAATAAGCAAGCCTTCTCGAGTCAGCAAGGAGTTGGGATTCATCTACAACAGTACCTCCTGCACACACCTTTGCTGCAAGAAATTTACGTACTTTTTCTTGCCTTTCGATCTCTTCTGGAGATAATTCCTTCCTTCAAGAATATTTAGTGAATGCGCAAACAAGGTTGATAGCGTACTCTGTTCTGGAATACTCTGAAAACTTTGGAGGCTTTTTAGAAGGTTCGCAATTATTCGGTACTTTTGGCATGCAATACTTGTGTGCCGGATATCTACATTCTAGAGATATAAGAATTTCAGCAAGAATGGTACCAACATACGTGTACAACAAAATCCCTGTTTGCCAAGACCTGCACGAAAAAATTTACAAACCTAACAAACGAGACAAAATGAATACCCCAGATGAAAGCGCCGCAGAAAGAGCACCACGTCGGCGACGGAAAATGAACTTTAACAAAAATGTGTGCGTACTTCTCTTTGCGTGGAGCGGCTGCCTTCCATCCTCCCTCTTTTATTGACATAGATCGCCGTCAGTGTCACGCACAAAGATCTCTCCCCTCTTAGTTCATATTTATTAATTGTTCGTGGAGGAGCATGCACAACGCACTTTTAGATGACATCGTTCTATGCCCGTCTACCACCCCAAATCAATTTGTACAAATAAACCGACGTTCCAATTCCGAACCGATATTTGATCAGAGAGCTCACGCATCCTGCTCCCAGCCTCCTCCTCTGATCCCCTCCGCATTTGCAGGAAGAGAGTTCTCTACAGAGAGAATCTCATTCACCAGGAAAGATCCCAATCCATTCAACAAAAGAAAGGGAATGTCATCAGGGGTGCGTCTTTGTAACGCCATTGTCGTTGTCGTTTAATGGAATAGTTCTAAGTAATATATTACACCGAACCCGACGCACACTCACTCTCACGCAGGCACATGCACCGCCGCAACAGCCGCCGTCAACAACCACATCGACATCATCTAGTGGCTCCGACGGGACTACGGACCAGTACGACTTGACACAGGGCGAGGCAGAGGCGGGGGAAGGAGGCGGGGACGGAGGGGAGGGGGCGGGGGCAGCAGTGCTAGGCGGGGGGGGGTGGCAGTATCGGCTCAATTACGGCGGGGGCGGGGGAGGGGGAGGGGGCGGGGGCGAGGAGGATGGTGGCGGGGATAGCGACGACACGGAGGAGCAGGTTACTATTGTGGGCGACGAGGGGGACCAGGAGGAGGAGTACTACGGTGAGGAGTCCGACATGGTCCAGCGCATAGCAACTGGTGTGTGTGTGTGTGTGTGTGTATTGTAGTGTCTGTGTATGTGTGTGTGTAGTTGGCACCCTGCGAGATTGCAACTTACCTGTACCGTACAGGTGATATTGCTTATCCTTATCAAACCAACGGCCAATTCAATTTCTTGCCAAGCACAAGTGAGTTTGCTGCCGAAAGTGATTCTGGATTCGCTGAAGAAGCTTGTGATGACTTGAACGAACAACCTAATGCAGATGATGATCAGGTGAATTCTGAAACATTTGGATCAGAAATTGTTATTGGTAAATTGAGAGTAAGACATAATTCCCTGCTTTTCTAAGAGCTCAAGGTAACGACTGGAAACCTGACTACACAGCAAGTAAACTGGTGGAAGGAGACAGAGTTCTCTTTGGAGTACCCCAATATGGTACTGTTCCATGAATCTTCTGTTAGTAACAGTTTTTCAACAACAGATACACACTCCCAAACAACCCTGCAAGCACAAAATGATGCAAAATGGCAGAAGCCTTTAACCATGTTTCCTAACATGGCCACTGCACCTCCACAAGAAAGACCTCAAATTCCTTGGAATTCATCACTGTGGGGAGAAGCCAGAACCTGGGGATCGCCTCCTGGTAAAATTTTATCAAGTTATCCCTTTTTTTTTAATTTGATGGTTAGATATGAAGAGACCAATTCCTAGAGACACTTTGTATGTGCAACATATGTTGTTGTAGTCTTCTGACTCTCAATCAGGAATGCTCACGAGGTGTTACAGGCACGTTCTACTCCTGAGTCTCTTCAACAAACATCATTTCCTATTGCCATGGTGTCTGTTGAAGACTTGGAATCCGATTTTACTAAGGCAACACCACCTGTGCAGCCACAACCGCCCCTGCATTCGAGTATACAGATGCAAATGCTTCTTCAGCAGTTACAGCAGCAGCATCTCAATTCCCTACTTACAGGCCCACAAAAATTTTTTGTACAAACACTGCAAGATCTAGAACAAACTCAGGATCCAGAAGCTCAGTCAAACCATGTCCCCACAGCCCTCTCAGAAAATGCAGGTTCATTATCTGACCAATTGCAGCATCAACAACACGAACAAGTGGAAACCCTTGAAGGAAAAGTTGAGGCAGATTACAACACTTCTGCCTCTCCTGCTCGTACCTTACTTGGGAGCCCCGACAAGGAGCATGTGGCAGTAAAAACTATCTTGAAGAATCCAGAAATGAGCCATTCTCGTGAGCAACAAAAGACTTCTGCACAGCAGTCCGCTCAATCCCCAGGTAAATCTGTCCCTGTGCGCTTTGAAAGGTTGAGTTTTTGGTTATTTATTCTCTCGTAATATCTTCGCAGAGGAACACCACCTGGCCGGGGAACACCTTTGCATCAACGCCAGGTTATGGTCCAACCAAATTGGAGAATGTCAGTCCCCCCTCCACCATCACCTCACTCAATTGGGGACATGGTTTATTATCGCATTACTCACAAGTTCATGTCTGCGGAGGAGTTATCAGGAATATTATCAAATCTCAGCGTTCAACTTTGTACAACAGTTCTTCCTTTTTATCCCTTCCTTGAGGAGTACTACAGAATATGTCGAGAAATTGGTATGCCCCAGTAGTCTCTATTTCTTGTCACAGCAATACAGAAACAAAAAATGAAACTCCCGATAGTGTTGTCTCGTATTATAGCCACAGGCCACTTTTTGACTGTATTCCCTCTCCTCCCGTGCGAATTCCTTCAGGTATTACCTCCCTTTTTCCCCAGATGCTAATTATCTAAAGGTACTCTCGGAAAATTGGAACCAATCTCCAAAGCCCCAAGGTTGATGCTGCAACTTTATAAGAATTGTATGGCTGATTTCCTTTAAAACTGACTGACTTTCCTAAGATGAGATTGTCGAGAGAATGGTGTTTACGTTAAAATGCCATTAGAACATTTTCCAACTCCAAATATTCCAGGGTTCAATGGCTTCCTCTTCCAAGCATTCACTGCTTTTACAAATTGAAAACGCCTACAATCACTTGCTAGACCTCGAAGACATTGCACGTCTGAAGCTTCTTCCATACGACCATGATGACTTGTGTGTACCAGTATGCTGACAGACAGGGCTCTAATGCGCGTAGGGATGAAACCACAAAGCATGCCAAACTAGAAAGGAAAAACGCTGAAATTGGAGCGACTCTCTTTGGAGTTTTAGCGTCTAATTCCAAGTAGCACTATCCCGGAGTCCAATTTTTTACTAATTGCCATTTTCAGTGGTAAAGACACACTCTTTGACATGGTATGCATTGGGAAAGGAGCTCGTCTTTTCAAGAGAAGTCTCAAAGTGCTCCAGCCACAATACCAATTTGCACTGGCCACTGTGTACATTCGCAACTTGCACTTGTTTTGCAGCCTCACCCAGGAGGTAGTATAAATTTTAATCTACCGCATTCTCACAGCTTCCAGTTTCCGGAAAGGGCAACACTCTGTGAAGATGTTTTTCATGTATTAACGAAGCAGGTGACCTGTGAACAAGCTGTGGCAGCGGTTTATATATTCTTGCAAACTCATTGCACAATCTCTCAGTGGGCAGCTATTTTACCAGCCATGGTCACACACTTCTTAGCTTTTTTATGGTGATTATCTTTTTAGGAATTGGTTCTCGTCGAGCAATTACTCCGCATCGGTTCCAAGCATATTTCGGAGTCGCTGAAAGCAAACGCAAATAACCCAGAAAAATTGCAGGAGCTCCTGACCACCGAGCCATTTTCTGTGTGGTATGCCCCGCGACCGCGTCTTTCCCGTTTTCTTACCAGTAACAAACGCAGGCTGCAATACCTTCAATTGACGGTTGACCACGTCAACCAGACGCTGTCTCTGATAACCCCGGAAATGCCGGAACTCCCACCAACACTCCACAAGTTCATCACATTCCTCAACAGCCTGATAACCTTTTACAGCACCGCAACACCATTCCAAGACGACGCCGATCACACTCCCCAACAACCCACAACTCCATCGCAACAACCCCCCACAACTACAGCAACAACAACAGCACCCCAACCTCTCGGCAACAAACAACTCAATTGACACCCCCACCCACAACTTACCAGAAACCAACCCCTGAGAAAAATCGCATAAACACAATCAAAAGCAACAGTGTTACACCATCCATCCATCCAATAAGAACAAAAAGAACCCAACCCATTCAATACACATCAACACACACAATGGGGAACGTTGCAGCATACAGTGAGGCACGGAGGGAGTTGCACAATGACGTGGCGGCGATCAACTGCATGGGCGTGGGGTTCTTCTTCGAGAGAGTCCAGGTGCTGTTCACAAAGTACGATGTAAATCACAACGGCACACTCGAGTGGAACGAGGCCAAGCACTTCCTCGCTGTATGTGTGTGTGTAGTTGTAACAACAGTTTTGTTGTTGTGTGCCTGTGTGTGTGTGTTGGGGCATCGTTCGTTGCTTTATGTGTCACACCTTATTACTCATTTCTTAACTACGAACTGCCGTAGGATGTTGGGAAAGAATGCAGGATAAATATGACCGATGACAAGTCCAGGCTGCTGTTTGAACAGTGTGATACAAACCACGATGGAGTTTTGTCACTGGGTGAGTTCAAGAAGCTCGCACTATCGGCCGGTGTGAAGGCACCCCCGGGCAGGTCATAATGCTCAGCATCACCTTCAATAAGGTCCGCTCCTTTTTGGTCATGCAAACGACTCACACCACTGATAGGCTATCACCGTATGCAAACGGCTTGGTTGTCGTCTATTTGTGGATGTACCCCGACACATAGTGCCTGAAAGATACCAAGTTTTGTATCTTTCATTTTGAAATAACAAAGAAAAACAACAAGGCGACTTAGGAGAATGCTGGTTTGCCTCCCAGGCAACACAGTAAAAAGGACTTATTTGTTATTGCACAACAGGGTTGTTGGGTGGGTACTGGCTGGTTGCCGTGGGTATTCTTTGGGTATTCTTAGGATTGTGGAGGGGCTGCAGTGGTTGTGTTTTGTTTTGATGTGTAGAAACTTGCAAGCTTGTTTACTGTTGGTTGTACACCCTCCAGAGGCACAGGCCCATACTTTTGCGAGGGCAATTCCATCCTGAAGAACACAGGGTTGGCAACCTGTTCCGCAGTGGAGAATACAGTAACAACATTGCCATTGTGCGTCGTGGCCCAGCCTCCCCTGCTGTGGTCGTGACTTCGTATTATCCATCTCAAGTTATTTGCAGCAATGAAGGCTTCAGTTACATCAGGACCCCAGGTTTCCAAACCGCGGCGTGTTAATGAGGGCTGCATGCCATTCACTTCAGAAGGGTCAGTCCACAGCAAGTCCTTCAACAGAGGGGTTGCATCTGGAGACTTGTGAGTGAGTTGGCACCACAAGAAAGTAAGTGGCACACTTGTGCAATCACATCGCTCTGACTGCCTGATGGATTCCAATGTCACATAACTGCCTATTCCACCGTGACACACAAACCAACCCTTCATTTCTGGGTCCTCGGGAAAATTGACCAGAGTGGCCAGGGGGAGGTGCTTGTACAGTTCAGCACATGCCTCCCACAACCTCATGCCATTACTGCCATACACCTCTTCCAGGCACTGATAATGATTGTTTTGGCCATGAGAACTGATCCTGGGGCACTCATGATTGCCGCGGTTCAGGTACACACTTCGTGGGTATGCGGTCACAAGAAGGCACAAGGCAGCCAAGATATCAACCCCAAAGGCACCTCTGTCAACATAGTCGCCTGTACACAGGTGTAACAAAAAAAATAGTCCGTATTGTAACAGTACCATTGAAAATCCATAAATTGGAATCAGATGGTTCTCCTCCGATAGCAATGGCTCTTAAGAAATTGGAAAAAAGGGCAGAGAGAGGCAATCCATCTAGATGGAAACATACTTTTTTAGGCAGTCCCAGCTTCCATGCAAATCCCCAACAATGTTTATCGATGAAACGTTCCTTGTTACTGCAACTTCGTTCAGCAAGGATCGCTTCTTGAGGAGATCGGTGGCCTCTGTGATAAATTTCTTGTGGCTGGTGTAGAGATAAGCGATGTGAGTGCTATCTCTGAGAGGAGAAAATAAGAGCTCCCAGTTTCCCATGAGATTACTTTTAACTGCAGGGATTTGTGTTACTGCTCAAAAGAGGAAAGTGTTGGGAGGCACACATGGGAAGTAAATCGGGTCAGGTGGAGCAACTTATCACAAACTAGTCAGAAAATCATCATTGAGAAGTGGGCTTACTTGAAGAGTGTTGGGTATCTGGTCCGCTGGCAGAAACTCGTGCTGGTCTCGCGGTTTGTGGAACTTAAAGAGAAATGTTACAGCAGAGAAAAGACAAGAATCTGTTGCACCTTGTTGTTCTGTGTAAGTCATAGGTGACCCCAATTGATCAGGTCCTCTGAAAGGAGCTATTTATGCCAATTACGCTCGAAAACCATAGAGAAGTGGGTGTAAAACAAACCTTGTGTTACCTCTTGTACATTTATTGAAGCTTCTTCCCTTTACCGTTTTTTCCCTGCAACTAAAAGAGAAACATAAGCTGTAAAGATTAAACAATTGGGGAGCTCCACGTTTGCCCTCTGTATCTTCACATGTGACAGGTAGTTCTGGTTGTTGGGGAGGGTATGGGGAATCTGGGGTGTCAATTGGCGAATCACATGCAAGGGGTTCTGTGATTACAGGTTGAAGCAAGTTAGTAATGATAAAATGAGAATGAAGAATTACCATCACTCAAAGGATGAGGTGAATAGAAGGATAGTGTCAGAAATGAATACAAGGGGCATGCCGGAGCCGTGTAGACAGTTTTGTTGTTGGCATACCACTTGGTGGAACCAGGCGGTTCCTCAGTATTGGACAAGAACTTGACATACCAGTGCCCACAAAATCTTTTACAGTCAACACTGTAGAGAGAAAAAAAGAACAAAGGCAGAATGTCAGTTATTCGTAGAATAGATAGGAAGGAACAGTCAACGCATACACTGGGAATTTATAGTAGCGCCAGTGCTCGGCGACGTGCTCAGCCTTCGCGTAATATGGCACCATGAACACCCTGTAAACATTTTGCTGCATGACGAAGTACCACGGGTGTGGCATGACGTCGATTTTTTTCTTGCTCCAGACGAATTCGGAGGCGGGCGTGACGAGCCAAATTGCGGCGCCTTTGAAAACAAGTTCGCGCCTCAGCGTGGAATTTTTAGCATCATCGGCCTCTTCCTGTGTGCAGAAAGTGACATAGATGACTCGTTCTCGCTGCCCAACAGTAACCACAGTCGCTCTAATTGTGTGTAAACAAATCACACAAGAGAAAAGATTTGTATTGATTTCTACTTCACATTAAACAAAAATTGTAGAGTGGCATGTGGGTTGCACTTCTACTCGTCGTAAGGAAGATAGGAGATTTTCGAGAAGTGCCACAACAAAAAAACAAAAACCGAGGGAAGGAGTGCGTGGTTTGTTGGTGTGGATCGTTGCCAATAAAACGTACGCGTGGGGATAGAGGAACTCGTAGATCTCTATTGGTGTCGCGTTTTCGGGAATGCCAAAAGCACGCAGTGTTGCTGCCGGCACCGGCACAGGCTCAGGTACAAACATGACGCGCGGTTCGTCCGACATGTTGTTTTTGTAGCCGCAGCACTGCGTTGCTTTTATTTTCTTTTCTTTTATGTTATTTTTTTTTTTTTTGTTTTTGGCCATTTTTATGGTTATCCTTATGATTTTGTATTAAATGTGATACAGTGGGTGTGTGAACTTGTTTCCAGGGTTTATGCTGCCGTAACCGAAAATCCAGAGCCCAGTGTATTTTGAAAACTCTTGAAATGTATGACGACCGAGATGCCCAATGACACACATTGCACACGGCGACGCTCGTATTTGTTTAGTCACTCAGTTATTACAGTTGTTCCGTTCTGACACTGAGGTATGTTCTAAACGCAGTGTTCTAAACACCCGGCACTCACTTGCTTTCTTTGTTTTTTTTAAATAGTAATACCGCTATATACCCACGCAGTCGGTCTAACTTACTATTACAACATAGACGAATCATGGGAGTTGGGAAATGTCCAGTAGTCGACTACAATACATAAACGATTACGCTAACATCACAGCACTAACACACCAAAACACCACAACTCTTTGGCCAACTACAATCCGTGTTCTCTGCTCCCATTATCGAGGTGGGGGAGAAATGTACACTCAGAAATGGTTTTGGCTCGAGTTGCAAAGTCGTTGCAGTATAAAAATAGACGCTGTCCATTCTGCTTCAGGAATAATTTTTATTAAACAAAAAAAATTAAAAAAAAACTAAATTAAAATTAAGAATTATTAAACAAAAATAAAAAAAAATCGCACTACAACAGCCGGATGTACGACAACGTAAGCTCGCATAAAAAATAAAAAAAAGGTACGACACAATAAACACCACAAATCGCCGCCGGTTTTTCGCCTACACAAGGCAATAAATACAACACAGCGGTACAAGGCAGTGGTCTGTTTCTCTTCGTCACCAACACTCCTTCTGTTATGCTCGAGTCACGGTGATGGGGGCAGTGTGCAGGGGGTTTTAAGCAACCTCGAGAAATTTGTGCCACCTTTGGTGCACAGCCGAATGGCATCCCTGCCCTGCCTGCTGTCCCAAAGAGCAAGCAATCAATGGGGCATGATTCAACATGAGGCAGGCTCTCTATACAAAGCTGTGTGCCGTTTTTTACCAAACCTTTCACTCATTTCAACGCACAGATAAGATATCTGATTGAATGGGATGATTTGGAATGCAATGGCACTCTGCGGAATGATGATATGAATACAACAACAAGTTCACAACAACAATCCAATCCAATATCCAATCCAATATCCAATACATACTACCGCACCCACTACCTCCAATATATCATCAAACAGTCACCCCCAACCCAACCACATCGGAGATTTCTTCCCCCCATCAACAACACCACCGGCTTTGTTACTACCTACTGATTTGGGGGATTTTGCCATTGCAGCATGTAAGGTGTGTGTGCCCCTTGCTATTTACAGCACACTGATTATTCCCACGCAGATATGAGAGTGTGTGGCCCATGGTGTGACCATGTCATCATGATGGGGGCAGTGTGCAGGGGGTTTTAAGCAACCTCGAGAAATTTGTGCCACCTTTGGTGCACAGCCGAATGGCATCCCTGCCCTGCCTGCTGTCCCAAAGAGCAAGCAATCAATGGGGC
>JAHLWZ010000872.1:9801-20921 GCA_020536535.1 Pelomyxa schiedti | reverse complement strand
TTTCAACGCACAGATAAGATATCTGATTGAATGGGATGATTTGGAATGCAATGGCACTCTGCGGAATGATGATATGAATACAACAACAAGTTCACAACAACAATCCAATCCAATATCCAATACATACTACCGCACCCACTACCTCCAATATATCATCAAACAGTCACCCCCAACCCAACCACATCGGAGATTTCTTCCCCCCATAAAAAACATTTTTTTTGTTGTCTCCCACAAGTACGCAAGGTTAGTGCGTGTATGTTTTTTTTTTGTTTTGCAGGTATTTTTTGTGAGGAGTGACGAACCCCATCACCTGGATAAGTGGGTACATGGACTTTGCAAGCTCCAAAGAGAAAAAGGGTCAGTGACTGTTACTACTATTGTTGATGTTATCTTGTTTGTGTTGACGAGTCATTGCCTCATACAATTATTTTATTTTGTTTTGGCTGTGATTGGTTGTGTGGTACCCTATGGGTTTTGGTTGCCGAATTCTTCACGAACTGTGTGTGCATGCTACTGTTGTTGTGGGTTTACCAATTGCATAGACTGTGAACCCTATATCACGGAGTGCGGTGTGGTTGAGTATATTCCGCCCATCAAATACGAATGCCGGGCGCCTCATTGAGTTGTATATGCGGGTGTAGTCTAAGGTCTGTTGTTTGGAAATCAATGAAAGTTGGAGATAGGAATGGAGGTAGTGGTGTGATTACCTTGAAAACATCCCACTCAGTTAAGACCGCAACAGCATCAGAACCACAAGCAGCTTCATATGGGTCAGTGGTGCACTTGACTGCAGGAAACATGGTCTTTATCTCGCTAATAGGAACCTATATGAGCTTAATACCGAAAATTGGTATTAAACTGTACCTTGGGGTCATAAGCTACTATATTAGCGTGGTCAGCAAGCAGGTGCTGGATGACATCTAATGCAGCACTATCTCTGGTATCTCCTGTATTCTTCTTGAAAGCCATCCCAAGGATACATATCTAGGAGAGAGTCAGTGCGTTTGAAAGGAAAAAAAAACCAATCTCTCATACAGTTTTGTTTCTCACAGTCCCGAACATTGTAGAAATGATTTTTGCGGAAAATCTCTTCTTTTGGTAGTTATTGATTTTCAGAACCTAAAACAAGCTTAACATAGGTAAGTTGTCAGTAACCTCGACCTGTCTCCAATACTCGGCAACCTCGTGGAGGTGGTAGGATTCACAGAGGTATATAAGACCTTGCAAATCTTTTCCAAAACATGAACCACCAAATCCCACACTGCTATTCAAAAAGTACGGTCCTATGCGTGTATCCATTCCCACAACCCTAGCAACCTCTGGTTTTTGTTGGGAAGAAAACAAAAATTGTCGGGGAAACCTTGAACGTCGGCCCCAGAAGCTTCACATAAGGCAGAGAAAGCGTTGATCGAGGAAATTCTTTGCGCAAGAAGTGCGTTGGCAGCCAGTTTACTAAGTTCGCTGCTCCAAATTTTGGTAACAACTATCTTTTCCTGGGGTATCCATTTCCTATCAGGTATTAGTGGTTGAATGTATGTTTGTTTCGAAACCTGTAAACTGCAGCAAGCTCTTCTTCAGCTAGGTGGCCAGATGGGGTATCATGGCACCCAATAAGTACCCTATCCGGAGTTTCAAGGTTGTGTATTGCAGTACCCTTTTGAGTTGTTAGCCCATAATTGTAAGAAAAAAGTGGGTGCGTTTACTTCAGCAAGAAATTCCGGACTTGAAAGTACATCGAACTTGATGGACTTGTCCCTAACGTTTGCCGCCAATACCGTCTCGATGACGTCAGCTGTCCGCACAGGCACAGTAGATTTCTCCACCACAATCATATCGTGTACGGCATTCTGCGCAACACACCTGGCTGCCGACTCGTAAGACGTGAGATCATACCCACCCACTCCCTAACCCAGTTAGTATGATCACAATTCCATTCAACAGATACTTAAAAATTACTCCTTGGTTTTTTTACTGTTATATTATTTTCATAAGTATTTCTTTGCGCAATACACTGTCCTACTTAGATTTTTTTTTTCCCCATCACTTACACACACAACAATAATAACTCATAATCCCATAATAACAAGTTGTTCGCTCAACAACAACGTCATCATCATACACACCGATGTTCCGTACTCCTTATTTGGGGTGTTGACGCACAGCAGTACGATCCTGGCGCCGGCGACGGCGGGCCCCACCTCCGTCGTGAACCGCAGGTTGCCTCGCACCGTGGCCCGCCCCACCACCTCGGCCAGCCCCGGCTCGTACATGGGCAGCACGCCCTCCGCCTCGGCCAGCCCGCGCCCCACGTCCTCCTTGGTGCCAGACGACGAGACCGCGTCGGCGGCGATGCGGGAGCCGCGGACCCAGGCGTCCACGCGGTCCGCGTTGAGGTCGGCTACCACGACGTCGACGTCGGGGCACCGGTCGGCGAAGACGGCGGACGAGGGACCGCCGACGTACCCAGCACCAATGCAACACATTCGCGTCTTCACCGCCACCGCCACCGCCACCGCCACCGCCGCCGCCCCACCGCTGACAGCACAGCTGCTCGACATCTGTCCTTTTCTTTTGTTCTGTTTCGGCGAAACCACGGTGAAAAGACGCCTGAGTTCTGATGGGGGTTTCTCCTCTGGAACTGTCGGTCTGTTGGAACTCTAAAGTTAGTTATATTTGCTTCGAGTGCTCCTCCTCTCCCAAACAGTGTGTAACGTCGTCGACGAGGAGTCCTGCAGAGATTCTGTTTTGTCCGATCTGGGGGCTTTCGGCGAAAGAGAAATCAGAGAAAACAAAGAATGGCAGCGACGAGGGAATCGGCGGTGCTACGGCGGGTGGACAACATCGGGGCACACATCACAGGTTAAACTACACTTCAATTCGCGGCATTCTTTTAGCGTGGTTTCGGCAGACGAAACAAAGCGTCAACTTTCGCGCATGTTGACGGGGTTTGAGTAGGGACCAAGAACGTTCTTGTTCTGGGCGGGGGACTTGTGGGAGGAGTGATGGCTGGGGATCTCAGCCGCGACCCCCTCATATCTGTTACTGTTGCTGATGGCAGGCCTGACACTTTGTCCGCTTTGCAAAAACGTATGTGTACGAATATGTTGTTTTAAATAATGGGATGTTGTTTGAGGTTTTTTGGTTGATAGCTGTTGTGGGGTTTTTTTTTTTTTTTTGGATTAGGACTCTATCTAACATTGCATCAGTTTATCCCCGGATTCGCAAATTGCCTATGGATCTATCCAATAGAGCTGCAATTGTGGCTGCGGCAAAGCCATTTGACATGGTTGTTGGTGCTCTACCATCTGGCTTAGGTTTTAATGCACTTAACGCTGTTGTGGAGGCTGGGAAGAACTATGTCGACATTTCGTTCATGGAGGTTTACTCCTGCTTCTTGTTCCGTGATCTGACATTTCTGGGAACAGCAAGACTACACACAGCTTGACTCCAAGGCAAAAGCCAAGGGCATTACAGTAATCTGCGACTGTGGAGTTGCCCCTGGAATGTCTCATATGAGTTGTCCCCTTTTTCCTATCCTACCTTCTTACCATAAAAGTGAGTGCCTACGGATCGATGTTTTTCTTGCCAGATGCCTGCGAAGAGTGTGTCATGTACATTGGTGGAATTCCACAGAACCCCAAGCCACCATTTAACTACAAGGCTCCTTGGTGCCCTCACGATGTCTTTTCAGAGTACACTCGGGAGTCTACCATTATCCAAAACGGAAAAGTACTTTCCCGTTCCTTCTTTGAGCTTCTTTTTATTTCTACAGGCTGTCCAAGTGCCAGCTTTGTCGGAGCTCGAAACAATACGCCTCCCCATGGTTCCTGGAAATAGAGAAATGGAGGCATTCATTACAGATGGCCTCCGATCCATTGCCAAGAATCCAATTGCAAAGAACATGGTATAACTAAGGATTTTACTATGACCTTTTCCTCACACCTCGTCAAGAAAGAGAAGACATTAAGATGGCCTGGACACCAAAACTTTGTTCTTTCCCTGCGCGAAGCAGGTTTCCTTAGTAGCAAACCAATTACGATCACAAGCACGGTTGACACCCGACTCAGTGCTACCCTCACAATTAACCTAACAATAGGGTCAAACTATCATTCCGGACGATTTCACTTCACATCTTTTGCTTCCTCATTGGAAACAGAATCTTGTCACAGAACCGGAATGCACAGTATGCCCCATTCCCTGGTGTTCATATTCTTATACCACAAAAAGATAATGCGGGTTCAACTGATTGGTACCGGAAACGATAAAAGTGGTTTCCCAGGCCGCCGTTGCAAAGTTACCTTCGACCTGTACCAGACAACTGACTACGCGCTCCCATTCCCGCGGTCGTCCATGTCAGTTACCACAGGTTGCACATGTGCCGTTGTTGCACGAATGGTTCTGATGGGACAATATGCCGTTCCTGGAGTTCACCCTCCTGAATGTATTGGATTCCACGAGAACCTGTTCCTGCACTACACAGAACAAATGAGAGCCAGGAATGTCAAGTGGCAATTCAACATAGAGGCTCTCTAACGAAACCCCAACATAGTGAGGGAAAAAAAAAAGCCTTTAAGTTGCGTAACTTAAATTCCCACAATGTTGCAGAGGGTGGGACTTGTGCGTGGCCCTTCCACCACCACCACGTTCAACTGTGTTTCGTTTCTTTTCCGAGTTCGTTTTTCCCCTGAATACTGGGTTGTGGGAATGACAAATACCAGGGTTTGGGAGAAATAGTTTAATGAAACTGCAGTTGGCATTCTTGTGCCTTTTTTTTTACATGGATTCAGTGGTAGTGTGTACAGGAAAGGACATAGTTTGCTGTGCTGGTGCTGAAGCAGTTGGACGTTTATGTTACACTGATGCTGGGTACAACAGAGGATTTGGGAGTGTCACCAGTAGCACTGGAGGCTGATGTAAGGTCCATATCAACGAGATAGTTGTCTGCAAAGTCATCTTGCTCTACCATCTCTAGTTCGGTGCCAACACAGCATGTACATATCCTTCTTCTTCGGAGGGCATTGAGGTACCGCGTGCCGAGTGCGATGTCTAGAGAGTAAAAGACACTGTTCCAGAACCCAAACAGTGGTGCTGTAAGCACTTGCATCAAGACTAGTCCGAATATCTGGCAAAGTGAGTGTATTGAGAGACAAAGAAAAGGCTACCTCGTCGTCGGGGTTTATCCAGTTCTTTTAATGAAAATAAACAATTATTAAAAAAAAAGTTTCAAGAGACAAAGACTTACTTGAATCCTATTTATAACAGGGAAAAGCCAAACAACAACAAAAATCAATGGATAGATTGCTAGCCGTTGTAGTATAGCTAAGCCAGGAGTCTTTTTCTTGGAACAAAGAATATCCCCAATGGAGACTTTCCGGAAAACTCGTTGGGCAGCCCGGAATGACATTCCGTAAATAACGAATACAAGTAAAACGTAGCTAAAGAGTGGTATGTAAAAAACTGCAAGCCGCCATATGAATCCTGACTTATCGTCATCTTCTCCTTTTATCCAGCACCTGTGAGATACTAGTTAAAGAGGATACTGCTTTAGGAATTAATATTGTTACCAGACTCCTGCTGGGCCATAGTCTCTGCGTAAAAGGATTAGTTGAAGTGAAGAGGGTCTAAAAGGATGAATTACTTAGTGGTTGCAGGAAGGATGGTATAAATGGATGCGAGAGTCCAAATTACAATATGACAGGTAATTTCATAAATACGCTTTGGGTGTTTGTGTAGCACAAGTCCAATAAAAAGGTGTATAGCGATTGCACAAACCCACAAGAATTGTGCCTGTTGTTTGAATTGGTGGAAACCCTGAAATTATCCATCTACCTGCTGAAAAAATTGCAGGGTGACCCCTTGGGCCTTACACAATGGCGTCTCAGTTGGGTTTATGCCAATGCCTATTTCACATTAGCGCAAAGAGGGGTTAAATCGTAAAAAAAATACCAAGTCCCATCAAATTTACAGCGGCAGCAGCCCCAGACGAGGCCATCAAATACAAAACGAGACGCGATGACAGCCCCCTGAACTGCCTGAAGACCAGCGAACTAAACAGCACGTAGCACGTGCCAAACAGAGACAGAAAGGAGTTCGCGATCCTTATTCCGAGGATCACGGTTTGTTGCGAGTCACTCAACGTCATCCCTCGCTGCGCACTCCTCCTCGCAACCACTTGTACAGCTCTGGAGCTAGCAAAATGTGGCAACGGACGCCAACGCGTTACCACTTCAATCAGTGGGCTTAAGTGAGTTTGATGATGTTGATTCCGAATGGGGAAGTCCGAGTTCATTATCGGACAGTGAGTTGTTTGGAAAATTAAGTTGTATTTCTGGAGTTACATGGCACATTGTTTGCGGGCAATTACTGCCACCCAGGGTGGCATCTGAACTTGAGAATTGATCAATTCAGAGATCTGATCATTTCCCAAAAAAACACAAAAACGAAACAAACGACGGTATGTCGCGAAGGGAGAGGGATGCGGAGACGCCGCTGACAACATCGTCGGCTGTGGCGACACCAGGGGGGCCCGAGGATGACGATGTGATACCCTCTCCTGACGACATTGTAAAATTCAACGTTGGCGGCAGGAGGTTGTGGTTGTTTTGTTTTTGTTTTTGGATCTTTCTCTTTCTTTTCCGGTTGTTCGCGTCTAAAACGCACACTCAGATTTGAAACTACAGCGGCATCTCTGAGGAGGGTGTCCCCGGAACCAGGTTATTATATTTTCTTCATCCGCTCGTTAAATAATAGATGTTAACTACAGGGGCTAAGCGAAACAATTACTTTACTGGTGTATTGTCTGGAAGAATTCGTTGTGTTCGTGATGCTAAAGGATATATATTTATTGATCGAGACCCCACTTTATTCGAGTATGCATTTTTCCTCCTCTTTCCGTTCCTCTCTGTACCTTTTATTCCCTGACCAGGCGCTAAGATACGTCCTTGAATGGCTGCGTACTGGGAACTTCCACGTCCCAGCTCACATCCACATGGATGCCATTTATAAAGAAGCTGCGCACTACGGTGTCCTATTGCCGAGAGGAAAGATATTTGAGAAGGTCATATAACTTTTTTAAAAATCCACTGTCTCACATAGCATATCAAAAAACGCAGGAATCCGAATACCACACTGAAGTTGTTACACTCAAAAACTCCACCCTACGCGATGAGGCCCTACAACGCATCATAAACGCCAAAGAGACAGAAGGCTACACCTTCATACAATGTGCTGTTACCAAGGACACCACCATACTCTTCTTCAAGACGAGCTAGATACTACAGAGTTCCTCGAAAGGAACCCCAATGCCCAAACATAACCCCCTTGGACCTTTGTGAATAAAAAAACGAAACGAAAACTTCGCGTAACAGGGGGGAAAAAAACAAAAGCCAACACAAACAACAACAACAAGGAGCAGGCCTGGCATGGGGAGACCCACTGGTAACCAACCACCCGCCTCGTCGTCCTCATCGTCGGCCTCGCAGACACCACCGCCTCCCCCGTCGGCCGCGTCCACCACGGCGTCCATGCAGTCGCTGTGGGGCCGCGGCACCCCCGCCGCCACCACCCCCGCCGCCAACACCGCGGCCACAACCGAGGCGGCTGACCCGCGGCCGGAGGGTGTGGGGGAGGGGGAGGGGGAGGGGGCAAGGCAGGGCGAGCCGGACCCGGCCGTGTGGGGCGGCG
This sequence comes from Pelomyxa schiedti, assembly GCA_020536535.1. Lineage (NCBI taxonomy): Eukaryota > Evosea > Pelobiontida > Pelomyxidae > Pelomyxa > Pelomyxa schiedti. The sequence goes on along the minus strand of JAHLWZ010000872.1, from coordinate 13,238 downwards.
GGGCGTGGGGCAGGCTGGCGATGTCCTCGAGGGCCGAGTTCCAGTGGGATAGGTTCGACGTCACATCGTCCAATGGCTTGTCACAGAAGGTGCTGGAGGACGTCAAGAGAATGGTCATGAAGCTCAGCGCGGTATGGGTCCCTATTCAAACACTTAAATAGTTTGCACACTATTTAGCGAATAACCGACACAAGAAGCCCCTAACTCAAAAAAAAAAAAAAAAAAAAAAGGGGTTACAATCCCGTAAGCACTAACATGCAACCAGGCCAAAGGAATTGACGGAAGAGAATTCGATAGTATCGAACTTATGAAGCACCGTGCGGCACTTAGCGGAGCCCTTGTGCAGTGCCCGTGCATCATATTCCTTGCCTCACAGACTGGAACCCCTCACTCGCCGCCGGCTGCCCCGCTGGCATTCTGGGCAGCCACAGGGTGCCTCAAGGCCTGGATGACAGTGGAAATGGCGTGGCGGTACAACAACGCGGGCACTCCGGCGTCTGGTGTGGGAACCCAGCTGTTCATGTTCCTTGTGGGTACACCAGCCGCACTCACTGAGCAACAGCAGTACTTGTTCAGCTACGCTTCCTCTAAGTGATGTTGTGAATAGGAATGGAGTGATGGAGGGATTGTGGGTTTTCCACCTCTGTTTAATATAACAAGAGGGTTTTAGAAACGGTAGAATTTCGTAACCGAAAGAAAAGAAGAAAAAATGAGCGGCAGCAGGCCGTGGTGCGTTTTGTTGTTAGTTTGTTGCTAATGAGTGTTGATCCCATGCATCAATCGAAATGTCGATTAGCGAGTGGATGTTCAAAATTACGTCGGTTGGTGAGACTAACGTCGGCAAAAGTGTGTTGATCGATTGAATGTGATTTAGTGTGACTAACTCAACTTTCTTTTAGCTATGTTGAGTATCAGATTCACGGCACATTCCCCCTTTTTTTTATTAAAATCAAACCATTGTGTTGAATAATTACATCCCAATTGCAGCTTAACACTTTTGATTACCCTTGCTGCACTATTGGTGTAGACTTCGTGTGTAATCCCTAGTATTTTGTTTTGGCTAATTAGCAAACGTTGTGTCAGAGAGTACGTGAAATAACCATTGATACAACGAGCATCAAGCTGCAAATTGTTGTGTATTCTGTTGAAACACTCTTTACCTAGTAACATTCAATTCCTGGTAATAGTGGGACACTGGAGGCGAAGAGAGGTAACTATCGCGGCACTCAATCCCCACTGCGTTTATAACTTAAATTCCAGATTCCGGTCCCTTATGGCAGGCTGTATGCCTTAATTTTAAATGCCGTTGTTGTAGATAACACAGAATATGTTACCTAGATTACCGGGGAGCACATGGGATTTTCATTGTATTGTGGGCATTGCCTCTCCTTCATCAATCATTCACATGCTTTACAGTGACGTAACTTCTCAGAACTCCTTTGACCGGTGCCGTGATTGGGTTAAAGAACTTGATTCCATGTCAGCAACTGGACGCCGCATACTGATTGGAAACAAAGTAAGTTCCACTTCGTTAGTGGAGTCTAATCTTTTTCACAGAGTGACTTAGAAACTGAGCGAGTCATTCCAATAGAAACAGCGCAAAAACTCGCTGACGAATTGCAGATGCCTTACATGTATTTCCCAATACCTTCTCACTCACCAATTCAAACAAACAAACAAACACAGCGAATGCTCAGCCAAGAATGGCAACAATGTTGACTTGGCATTCACACAAATGGCAAAACTAATACTTGACCAAGGACCCCCTCCATCAGCCTCAATTCCCCCAGAACAAAAAAGCTCATGTTTTTGAATGCACTTTCTTTGAACCAACAGCACCATCACTTTTGTATTTTTTCCCATCATCACGAACGATGAGCGTGGGTGTCGGGTAGACTGTGATGACATCACTTTGTGTTTCAGTTTGGAGTAACACGTTGGTAGGGAATTTTCTGCCAAGGTGGTTTATCTTGGGGACTGTTCTGTTGGAAAAAGTAAGTTGGTGCTTGTAGCTGTCGTTGGTTGCACACTGTGTGTCACTTTGTTGTGTTTACTCACTGTAACTCATTAAAACACAAGCATCTTTGTACACCAGAAGCATTGTATGCGGGGGATACTTTCTTACACTCTCAGTTGCTTATGATTTTGCAGTATGGAACAGCGTACAAGAGGGATGACTGTGTATCATCTACTTACGTGCTCACTCTTTTTCCTGCTTCCTTCCTCTCACCTATGTGTCAACTCTACTTATAATAGACACCCCGGAAACTGGTTGTTGACTCAAAGCCTGTTACACTGGAACTTGTTTCACCCTGCCATTTTGATTGACCTCAACTAATTTAGGAATGACATATATAATTAGTGGGACACTGCAGGGCAGGAGAGGTATGTTCTAAATACATCATAAAACCACTAACTACCTCACAGATATATCGCACATCGCGCAATGCCGCCAATGTGTAATTATTTCTTTTGTACTGTAGAGAATATGACTCAATATAGACACCAGAAATGCATCTGGCATTTTCATTGTATTGTGGGGTTCGCAGTAACTACCCTGTTATTAATCATAAAATCAGTGATATCACATCTCAGGATTCTTTTGACCATTGCTTGCAATGGCTGAAAGGAATCGATAATAACCCAGAAGTTTGCTACATGCTCGTTGGAAACAAGGTATCTGGCGTTGTTAATTTCAATATTCTTACAACACCAAGTGTGACCTAGAGAGCCGCCGATTGATTCCAACCGAGACAGCACAAACCTTTGCAGACCAATTCCAGATGCCCTATATGTATCTCCAAATTAAAAATCTCTCATTCAGCTCATAGAAATTCTATTGAATTTCAACAGAGAGTGTTCGGCCCTGACCGGCAACAACGTGGAAGCTGCCCTCACACAAATGGTTACAGGGATTCTTGGCCGAGGCCCTGACCCTCATCATTTCCCCACCACAGTCCCCAGGCACGCACCACCACCTCAAACTTCCTGCTGCTGAACTCGTTGGCCACAACCCCAACATGGAGGAGTAAATGAGAAAGAAGAGCTTGTTTGGGAAGCACTTTTTGTTTGTTCCATAAGCGTCATAACTACATACCACATAAAGGTACTACAAGGAACAAGGAGTATACAAATTAACCCTATTTTTTTGATGGGAAGTTCCCAAAACTGCAGTTGCCCCGTTGTTTCTTCACCTGGCTGAATAAAATAATCAACAGACCGGAACGCTGTCATTTTCTTTGTCAGCGCTCAGGATCGGCGGTCTGGTGTTTTTTTTATTCAGCCACCTAGCCTGAAAAAATCGCTCACAGAAATGTTTTTTTCTTTTTTGTACACAAACCATGAAGAGCAACTTTTTTACCATCAGGACAAAAATTTACAAGAGGCAGGCACGGGCACAGCGGATTGTGGGAGCAGGTGATAGTGAGCTGCTGAGC